>ML321907.1:16902-39601 GCA_005239505.1 Nicotiana paniculata | reverse complement strand
CCAGATTATATTTGCAGCGCCCGTTTAGTCTTTCTATAAGACATAGTTGAGCGTGATCAGATGGCTTATGCGTCGCGATAGTTGAAATTCCATGAGAAGAATTACCCTGTCCACGACTTAGGGTTGGTAGCCATTATTTACACATTGAAGATTTGGAGGCCTATCTTTATGGTGTGCCATGTGAGGTGTACACGGATCATCGCAGTCTCTAGTACTTGTTCAAGCAAAAGGATCTTAATTTGCGACAGAGGAGATGGTTAGAGTTACTGAAAGATTATGATGTCACTATATTATATAATCAAGGGAAGGCCAATGTGGTGGCTGATGCATTGAGTAGAAAGGCGGTGAGTATGGGCAGCCTTGCATATATTCCATTCGGTGAGAGATCGTTAGCTTCAGACAGTCAGACTTTGGCTAATCAGTTCGTGAGGTTGGATATTTTGCCCCGTAGTGTTTTAGCTTGTACAGTCGCTCAGTCTTCCTTACTTGAGCGTATCAGAGATCGGCAGGATGATGACCCATATTTGATGGTCCTTAGGGACACAGTTCGGCACGGTGGTGCCAAACAGGTTACAGTTGGAGATGATGGTGTATTGAGGATGCAGGGCCGTATATGTGTGCCTGATGTTGATGGCCTTCGTGAGTTGATCCTTGAGGAGGCTCACAGTTCTAAGTATTCCATACACCCAGGTGGAGCCAAAATGTACCAGGACTTGAGGCAGCATTATTGGTGGAGAAGGATGAAAAAGGATATTGTTGTGTATGTGGGTCGTTGCTTAAATTGTCAGCATGTAAAATATGAGCATCAGAGACCCAGTGGTTTGCTTCAGCAGAGAGAGATTCCTCAGTGGAAGTGGGAGCATATCACTATGGACTTCGTTGTTGGGCTCCCACGGACTCAGAGGAAGTTCGACGCAGTTTGGGTTATTGTGAATAGGCTGACTAAATCATCACATTTCATTCCTGTGGCAAGTACTTATACTTCGGAGCGGTTGGCTGAGTTATATAGTCGGGAGATTGTTCGCCTTCATGGTGTGCCCGTGTCTATCATTTCTGATCAGGGGTATGCAGTTTACTTCGCACTTTTAGAGGGCAGTTCAACGTGAGTTGGGTACCTTAGTGGATTTGAGCAGAGCATTTCATCCTCAGACTGACGGGCAGTCCGAGCATACCATTCATATTTTGGAGGATATGATCCGCGCTCGTGTTATTGACTTTGGAGGTTTTTGGGATCAATTCTTACCATTAACAGAGTTTGCCTATAATAATAGTTATCAGTCGAGTATTCAGATGGCTCCCTATGAGGCATTATATGGGAGGCGGTGCAGATAGCCAGTTAGATGGTTTGAGCCAGGAGAGGCTCGGTTACTGGGTACAGACTTAGTGCAGGAGGCCTTAGATAAGGTTAAGATTATTCAGGAGAGACTCCGTGCAGCTCAGTCTAGGCAAAGGAGTTATGCCGATCGTAAGGTTTGTGATATGGCATTCATGGTTGGAGAGAGAGTATTTATTCGGGTATTGCCCATGAAGGGTGTTATAAGATTTGGGAAGAAGGGCAAGTTGAGCCCTAGGTATATCGGGCCGTTTGAGATTCTTGATAGAGTGGGGGAGGTAGCTTATAAACTTGCGTTGCCTCCAGGGTTGTCCTCAGTTCATCTGGTATTCCACGTGTCTATGCTCCGGAAATATCATGGTGACCCGTCCCACGTGTTAGATTTCAACTCTGTCCAATTGGACAAAGACTTGACTTATGAGGAGGAGCCGGTAGCCATTTTAGACCGGCAGGTTCGTCAATTGAGATCTTAGAGTTATCCTTCAGTTTGAGTGCAGTGGAGAGGCCAGCCCGTTGAGGCAGCTACTTGGGAGTCCGAGTCGGACATGCAGAGTAGATATCCACACTTGTTCGCCATTTTAGGTAGATTTCTATGTCCGTTCGAGGACGAATGTTTGTTTTAGAGGTGGACATTGTGATGAGCCAAGGGGTCATTTTATGAATTTAGACTCTGTTCAAGACTTAATATCAATAAAAAGACTAATTTTAAATACCTTGATTTGTGTGCGCAATCCGGACGTGAAACCGGAAAGCTTTTATGTGAATATGACAAATAGTGATTTCTAGAATTTAAATTTGATTATAGTTGACTTTGGTCAATATTTTGAGTAAATGGACCCGGATCTGTGTTCCAACGATCCCGGGAGGTCCGCAGTAAATATGGGACTCGGGCGTATGCTCGGAATAGGTCCCAAGCCTTAAAAATTAATTTTTGAAAGAAATTGTTTTGCTGAAATATTAATGAAATAACGAAAAGAATTAATATTTGAAACCATTGGTATCGGGCCCGTATTTTGGTTCCGGAGCCCAGTACAAATTTGTTATAGCATTTCAAGGTTTAATGTGAAATGTGGTGAAAAATGGAGTTCGTTTGACGTGATTCGGACATTCGGTTGAAAAGTTATGAACTTTAAGTGTTCTTGATGAAAATGATGAGTTTTGAGGTTTAATTCATAGTTTTACATGTTATTTTCATGATTTGATCGCACGAGCAAGTCCGTATAATGCTTTTAGACTTATGTGCATGTTGGGTTTAGAGCCCCAAGGACTCGAGTGAGTTTCAAATAGGTTTGGGTCGTGTTGCGCTCGTTCTTTCTTATGCTTCGACGTCGTTTCTTCAAGCATAAATGATATCATATCAAACAAATGAGCTCCGATTTCTGTTTTGAATGAAGTATTAGATCCTTATCGTAATTAAGGACCCGTGGCAAAAAGAATCATCAAATTTGAACATCGTATGCGGATTTTATGGTCATTTTACTAAGGTTGCCAGATTTTTCAAGTTAATTACGAAATTACCACTGACGGCGTATTAAAAATCTACAGTATTTGCAAATATTAAAACCTACATATCTTCTTTATTAAAAGGTCAAATTAAGTGATCCAAAAGCCTAACTTGACTAGAATTTCACAAAGAATCCATTGGACACATGAAATCGAGTTTTGGGATAATTTGACACGAGAAACGAGGCAGAATAATTGGCAGAAAAATATATACAAAACGGGCAGACTTCTTCTTCTTCAAATTTTTGAACCCCACTGCCCTAAGAACGAATTTCTTCACCAAATATCATCCCCAAGTCATAGGTAATCAATTCTAAAATTTTACTCTTTCAATTACTCATTGTTTTTCATCACTTTAAATCAAAAACTAAGAATTTTCATGGTAAATATTGTGGGTTTGGGTAGAATTAGGAAATTTTTTTAAAAATCGAATATTTACCTTGAATTGATGTCGGATTTCGAAACTAATTTTATATTTGGGTTCGTGGGTGAATGGGTAAATATAATTTGGTCCGAACCCCGAGTTTAGACCAAGCGGGCCCGGGATCGGATTTTCACTTTTTTTGAGAAAACTTAGGAAAAATTATGATTTTCAATAAAGTTAGTTCCTTTAGCATTAATTAATGATATTAAGTTAATTATTATTAGATTCGAGTGTATTGGAGGTGAATTCAAAAGGAAAATTTGTAATTGAGCAGTGAGTGGCATGCGAAGTTGAGGTAAGTGCTTGGTTTAACCTTGACTTGTGGGAATAGAAACCCCCAACTTATTTGCTATGTGAATTTGCATGTGTGTGGTGTATAGGTGAGGTGACGAGTATCTAAGCACTACCAAATTGTCTGTTAAACATGATCTCTTCCCTGTTTTCAATTTAATTTATTCATATCTTAACTATTCTAGGTTCATTATTGTTTCTATGACTACTTGGCTTTGTTACTTTGTTGTAAGTCTTGTTGTAGTTATTTTGAAAGAGTATTGGATGTGTATTTGTTTCCCTTGTGGTACATAAAGGTTGATCAGTTCAGTATTGTTTTACAAGATACATATTTATGTTCCTGTTGGTTTCATGGTTGAGAGGATATTGATGAAGTTTATGAGAAAATACAGTTTCTTATTTATAATTATTGAGACAAAAATATTGTGAAAGGCTTGTCCTGAATTGTGAAATTCATAAATAAATTGATATGATATGTCTAGTGGGAGCGGGTTGCACGCTGCAACAAGGAGTGATAAGGGTGAACAGGTGGGATCGGGTTGCATGCCGCAACATGAGCAATAAGGGTGATATATTTAGGGAGGAGCAATAATGGTGGACAGGTGGGAGCGAGTTACACGCCGCAACATGGAGCAATAAGGGAGGACACTTATGTTTTACTGATATTTTTTAAAGAAAAACAAAGATTTGAAAACTTAATGTTTTACTTCACTATTTTTCAAGTTTGGAAATTTGAAAATCTCGTGAGAATTGGTTTTAGCTGAGACCTGGAAAAGGCGATTGAGTATTTTAATTGTTGTTGCAGTTCTTTATATATTATTATCACAGGTTATATTGTTAATGCCCCGCCGTAACCTCATCACTACTTCGTCGAGGTTAGGCTCGGCACTTACTCAGTACATGAGGTCAGTTTTATTGATACTACACTCTGCACTCTTTTGTGCAGATCCAGGTATTGGCCAGCAGTAGAGATATTTAGAGCAGCTATCTATTTTTCGGAGACATGAGGTATATCTGTCGGCGTTCGCAGATCCCGAGAGTCTTCTCTTAGTTCGTAGAGACTGTTTTATATTTTTCTCAAAATAGTTATATTATTTCTTTCAGCCCATTATGTGTAGTAATCTTAGAAGTTCATGAATTGTGACACCAGAACCTGTGGTAGTCTTAGAGTTATTTATATAATTAGTTCGTGGTTGAGTTTATTTAATTGTTTATTATTTCATCTTTGGAATTATTCATCGGAAACCCTTAAATTCAGTTTATTTTATGTCTAAATGAATAATCAATGCAAAGTAGTTAATCGAACTCTAACATTGACTTGCCTAGCGAGTGTGACGTTAGTCGCCATCACGATCCCTAAGCTTGGGAATTTGGGTCGTGACAGTGTATAAGCTAATCAATTAGTAATAGTAATTAAGACTACTACTGGTAAACTTTTACTTAATCAGTGTAATTACTAATAGATAGGCTAATAAATCATTAATATTACTTAAGCATATCACTAATATGCATCTACTTTATGTAATTATCAATTTATAAGCTAATCAATCACTAACATTTCTTACTGATATTACTAATACACTTTTACTTATTGTAATTCTTAATGCATAAGCTAATCATTCAGTAATAGTTTTTAATACTATACTAATACACTTCTGCCTAATTAGTATAATTATTAATGTATAGGCTAATGAATCACTAGTGTTACTTCAGGATACCACTAATATTACTTAAGGATACCACTAATAAATATTTACTTACTTTAATTATCAAACTAAAGATAAACAATCACAAACATTTCTCACAAATAGCATTAATACACTTCCATTTAGTGTATAATTATCAATATATCAGCTAATCAATCACTAACGTTACTTATATAAGGATGCCACTAGTTCACTACTACTTAATGTTATTATCAATGTATATAGGCTAATCAATCACCAACATTACTTACATATATATTATTAATACACTTATACTTTGTGTATTTATCAATCTACAAGCTAAATACAACTAATACACTTTTGCTTAGTATATTATCAGTGTGTATGATAATCAATTGTTAACATTACTTAAGGACACCATTAATACACTTCTACTTACGGTAATTATCAATTTAAGATAAACCATCACTAATATTTCTTACGGAAACGACTAATACATTTCTTCTTAGTGTGTAATTATTAATGTATAGGTTAATAAATATAGTTAAGGATACTACAAATTCACTTTTACATTGTGTAATTATAAATTACTAAGATAATTGCCACTAATATATTCTTAAGTAGTGTATTACCTCCACTTACTGCAAATTTCAATAAATAGGCTAATCAACCACTAAGATAATTAAGTAAATACTTATCGAGAGACTTACCGACGGCCTCCCTCGGTAATAAAAAATAATTATGTATAACATTATATATTTAAGTTACTGACGGAAGTCCATTGGTATTGTAAGAACAAAATTCAAAATATTATGTAAATGCAATAGTGATTGAGTACGTTGATAGCTTTATTTTCTTTTTCATTTATCTTTTTTAAAAAGCACTGAGAGACAACGTCGGAACCTAAAAAAATAATTTAAAAATATATATACAAAATGTTCTGGGGGAGTCCGTCGGTAAATTACCGACGAAGTGCATCAGTACAACCAATTATATTTTGACTGGTCAAAGTATCATTATTTATCGAGAGTTGTGTGTTGGTTGTTTTTAAAAAAAATTAGAAATTAAAAAGTTCAAAAGTCCGAGGGACTCCGTCGGAAAGTTGTTGGGTTATTAAGCATAATGTAGCTTAAAAGAGGGTGAATGGAAAATAAAATATTTGAGTTTCATTTGAGATTCCCTCCTTGATGAAGGGACATTGTCTCATATTGGAAGAGGAAGAGGTTTTTAATAGGTATATAAGCAATTGCTCTTTTTCTAGCTCTTAAAGAGGTGAGAACAAGGCAAGCCTCGCGTCGTAGTCGTCGTCGTCGCTCAACTCAGCTTCGGCTTCGGCTTCTGCTTCGGATGGGTGAGTGGGAAATGGAGGGAAAATGAAATATTTGAGTTTCATTTGAGATTCCCTCTTTGATGAAGGGACATTGTCCCATATTGGAGGAGAAGAGGTTTTTAATAGGTATATAAGCAGTTGCTCTTCTTCTAGCTCTTAAAGAGTTGAGAAGAAGGCAAGCCTCGCGCCATCGTCATCGCTCGGCTTGACTTCGACTTCGGATTTTGATTTGGTCAAATAATCGATTGATTGATTAATTTTTTGGACCAAATTTATTTGTTAATAGTAAATTTTAACAGAAATATCATTAAATATCCATTTTAATAACAGAATATTAATATTAAATCCAATTCCGTTATTAGTTTTCCGTTTTTCAGTTTTGTAATTGAAAATTAACCTCCCTTTTCAATTCTTCGGGTTTATTATTGAGTAAATAGCCATTTATGTTATGGCATTTATGCTATGGCCGTTTTGCATAAACAGTCATTCTGAAGAGTTGCACCTCTTCAGTTTTTAGCCCAACATTGGCTATAAATACAAGTCCATTCTCTCAGATTTTCCATACGAATTTCTGAGTTCTCCTCCTTTCTTTTGCATATTTTTAACTTCAAAGAAAGCAACAGTAAGTGTGATTTGCTACCGAACTTTGTGTTCGCTGAAACAATGGGGTTTGAAGTACCACTATACCAGTGTGTAATTCGTTCTATCCTGGCAGAAAATAATCCATAACCTTGGGTAATAGGAGGGGATTAAATTCCTTAAGGAAACACTATGAATTCAGTGAGCTCGGATTAACTTTTGTTTCTGTTTATGTTATTTTATTTTCTCCAGAATTATTTTACAAATACAGTATAATAATAAAATTCCCTCGTAATAGCGACGGAAAAAAGTCTGTCAGTACTGTTGCGTTGATAAACAACTATTTTTAGTAGTGTGTGGAGCGTAACAAATTCGTTCGAGTTCCTGCGGGTCAGTTTCATGGCAAAAGAAAAAAAGCATACATTTGAATCCCAATATATTACTATACACAATGTCACATCACTTTTTTATTATTCCCAACCAAAATCTAGTTCGTGTGAGCACAGACGGATTCAAAATTTAGACTATATAGATTCAAATTTTTAGCATTAAACTTATTATATTTTTAAAGTTACGAGTTTATATCTAATACTTATTGCAAATTTAATAAATTTTTATACTTAAATTTATAATCCGCATCAAAGTCCTCTTTTTGAGAAATGGGAAAAGGGAAGGGGCTTTGAAAAATGAAAGTAACAAAATGTTGTAAGAAAAGGGTTTTCACATGAATTCATCACCAAAATTTGTTTCAAGGGATGCTAGGTCATCTATTCCAACTTTATTTTAGAAAATATTGAATCTTTATTTTGAAAAACTTAGCAAAACTAGCCAAGCACATATAAAAATTGAAAAACCAAATAAATAAGGTTCTTTCTCTCAAAGAATCACATTTAAAAATCTCCTTCCATATTTTTAAGCGTGCTTGGAAATATTAGATGCAAGACGGAAAGGAAATTTCATGGATGAGGTAGCAAATAAGGTGATAAAATATAAATTATTCCAAAAATCTAAGAAAAAAAGAAACTTTTTCAATGGGTATAGTTGAAATTCATTGAAAACATATAGATAAGTCAATATACAAAATTTGAGGAAGATTGGAGGTGATTTGGACTGGTTTTGTATCAAAATTCGTAATTAAATCAAGTTCAAAAAATTCTTCTGCAACACATGTATCAAACATGTATCATGCATGTTTCTCACACACATATATACATGTGATACACAATTGATACAAATATGATACATATGTGATACTGTCACGACCCGAATTACCCTCCGAACGGTCTCGTGACGAAACCTAGTCTCTATGACTAGGTAAGCCTAAAATTTGCGGAAATAAGACAAAACAATAATAGAAACAGTAAAGAAGAAGCAATACTATAAATTTTTGCCGCTCGGCATTTACAGCTTTTACTTTCCCAAAATCCGGAACGTCACAAAGTCACAAACTCTGAACTACTATAGCTCTATACAAAGGAATAAGGAAAATGTATCTATATATCTCCTATATATATACTGGAGTGGAAGGGAACTCATGAGATTCTGCGGACGCGGCAGAATTTACCTCACGGTCTCCTTACAGCTACTAGGGTACTCCTAGCCACAGTGCTGTGTGCTGGTATCTGGATCTGCACATGAGAAAAACATGCGCAGGAAAGGGCGTGAGTACTCCACATTCGGTACTCAGTAAGTGTCAAGCCTAACCCTAGTCAAGTAGTGACGAGGTCAGGTTGAGGCTCTACTGAGTTTTAAAACAAGTCAGTTATAAATTTAAACAATGAAATATAGATAAGCAATGGTAAACAGGATTAATGGAAACTGGAAGAATTAATAACAGAAAAAGAGCCCTCGGCTCAACACAACATATATCTCAACAGTAGTTATGCAACGCAGTACAAGGGGAAAGTTCTCGGATCTCAATCCGTAGTCCCAATTTAAATATGCTATGCAGTACAGGGGGAAAGCTCCCGAATCTCCGTCTGTAGTCCCAATCTAAATATGCAATGCAGTACAGAGGGAAAGCTCCCGGATCTCAGTCCATAGTCCCAATTTAAATATGCTATGCAGTACAGGGGAAAAGCTCCCGGATCTCCGTCCGTAGTCCCAATTTAAATATGCAATGCAGAAGTATATCGGATACGGCTTAATTAAATAGTTCAGGAAAAACAACAAGCAAGAATAAGGTAAAACTACTTAAGCATGGTGCAACTAGTAGCAAATAAAAGGAAATCAAGTAAGGATAGGTAGACATGCTTATTCTTAAACTAACTACTCAGTTAAGACAGGAAACAGTAATATAGGAATGAAAATGAGTGATTCCATGGAAGGAAAAGTGGAATTTTAGCAACAATAACCCGTGTATGCACTCGTCACCTCACGTACACGGTGTCCACGTAACAAAATCAGTATAAAATGCCTAAGGGGGAATCCCACACTCAGAGCTAGGCAAGCCACTTACCTTGACTGTGCTAATCAACTCAATACCACGCTCTTGCCACGAGTATCCAACTTCGGGTGGCCCAAATCTAGTCAATTTGATTGCATAGTGTAAATATCATTTCAAGGAAACAAAATAACTAATAAGTTCGAAGCTAATACGCGAAATTAGGAAATTCTCCCAAAAAGTCCCCCGGGCCCATGTCTCGGAAACAGATAAAATTTATAAATTCCGAACACCCATTCACCCACGAACTCACTCGAACAAGAATCATCAAAATTCGACGTCTAAATCTCCCTAAATCCTCAGATTTCTACTTGGGGAAGTTTCATCCCAATTTCATGGTTTTTCATCCAAATTCATTGATTATATTGAGAAAATTGATAGAGATTAATGGCATACAAGTGAATTAAGGTTAGGAAACGTTATCTATGAATCTCCTCTTCGAAACCCACTGAAAAACGCCAAAACCCGAGCTCTAAATCATTTTTGGAGTTATGAATTTCAAACCCTTGGAATTATTTTATAAACAGCCCAGGGATACCGCACCTGCGACTCTTGGACCGCACCTGCGGAAAATCCATCGCAGGTGCGGAAAGTCACTTAATAGGGCTGGGGCAGCACCTGCGGTCACTTGGCCGCATCTGCGGTCCCGCACCTGTGGAACACAGACCGCACCTGCGACCACTGGCAGCCCCTACCTAAATTCTGCATCTGCGAGCCCCAACTCCGCACCTGCGTGTCCGCACCTTCGGTACCCCATCCGCAGGTGCGGAACACCAGAACCATCAATGGTTCATCTGTGTTCCAAGTTCCAAAATCACCCGTTAAGCCTCCGAAAAACCTCGAGACCCCCAGGACCTCAACCAAACTTACCAACCAGTCCTAATACTTCATTCAAACTTAGTCGAGCCTTCAAAACACATATCATAACATCAAAATCATCAATTATGCATGGATTCAAGCCTAAGAACTTATGAAATTTCCAAAATTCACATCCGATGCCGAAACACGTCAAAACTCGTCTGAATGACCTCAAATTTGCACACAGGTCATAAATGACATTACGGACCTGTTGTCACTTTCGGAATTCCATTCCGAGTCCGATATCAAAATTTCACCTATCGGCCGAAATCGCCGAAATTTTAACTTTCGCCAATTCAAGCCTAAATCTACAACCGACCTCGAAAAAACATTCCGAACACGCTCCTAACCCCAGAATCACACAACGGAGATAACGGAGTTGACGGAATTCCATTCCGGATCCTTCTTCACACAGCTCTAGCTACGGCCTGATTTCGAAGGATAAAATCCACATTTAAGGACTATGTGTCCAAAATCACTCCGAACTTTACCACTTAATACTCTGACAAGTTTCAATGACATAAATAGACATGGGAGAAGCAGTTATTAGGGGATCGGGGCGCTAACTCTCAAAACGGTCGACCGGGTCGTTACATTCTCCCCCTTTTGAGAAAATCGTTCGTCCTCGAACGAGTATAGAGACATACCTGAAGCTGTGAAAAAATGAGGGTACTGACTCCGCATTTCCTGCTCAGTCTCCGAAGTTGCCTCCTCAACCGGATGACCCCTCCACTGAACCTTGACTGAGGAAATATTCTTCGACCTGAACCTTCTGAGTTGTCTGTGCAATATAGCTACAAGCTCCTCAACATATGATAGATTCTTGTCCAACTGGACTGAGATGAAATCCAAAACATGAGTCGGATCACTGTGATACTTCCGGAGCATGGAAACGTGGAATACCGGATGAACTCCTGCTAGGTTGGGAGGCAAAGCCAACTCATAAGCGACCTCCCCAACTCGCTGCAACACCTCAAAAGGGCCAATGAACCTCGGACTCAGCTTACCCTTCTTCCCGAATCTCATGAAGCCCTTCATAGGCGATACCCAAAGCAAAACCCGATCACCAGCCATAAATATGCCAAGTCATGAACCTTCCAGTCCGCATAACTCTTCTGCCTGGACTGAGCTGTGCGAAGTCTCTCATGAATCACCTTCACCTTGTCCAGGGAATCCTGAACCAAGTATGTACCCAACAATCGGGCCTCGCCTGGATCAAACCATCCCACTGGAGACCTGCACCGTCTACCATACAAAGCCTCATACGGTGCCATCTGAATGCTGTACTGGTAGTTGTTATTATAAGCAAACTCTGCAAGAGGAAAGTATCGATCCCATGACCCTCCAAAATCTATCACACAGGCACGCAGCATATCCTCGAGAATCTGAATCATGCTCTCGGACTACCTATCCGTCTGTGGGTGAAACGCTGTACTCAACTCTACCTGGTGCCTAACTCCTGCTGACGGCTCTCCAGAACAGTGAAGTGAACTGTGTACCTCTGTCTGAAATGATAGATACTGGGATACCGTGGAGGCGAACAATCTCTATGATATAAATCTCAGCCAACCTCTCAGATGAATATGTAGTCAGCACTGGAATGAAATGCGTTGATTTGGTCAGCCGATCCACAATCACCAAAATAGCATTATGCTTCCTCAAAGTCCGAGGAAGTCCAACCACGAAGTCCATGGTGATCCACTCCACTTCCACTCTGGAAGCTCAATCTGCTGAAGTAACCCTCCCGGTCTCTGATGCTCACATTTGACTTGCTGACAGTTGAGACATTTGGCTACAAACTCCACTATATCCTTCTTTATCCTTCGCCACCAATAGTGTTGTCTCATATCCTGGTACATATTTGCGGTACCTGGATGGATGGAATACCGCGAACTATGGGCCTCTTCAAGAATCAACTCCCGAAGCCCATCCACATTTGGCACACAGATACGACCCTGCATCCTCATCACGCCATCATCACCTATAGTCACGTCCCTGGTATCACCCCGTTGGATCCTGTCCTAAAGAACTAGAAGGTGGGGATCATCATACTAGCGCTCTCTGATGAAGTCATAAAGAGAATACCGAGCAACCACACAAGCTAACACCCGGCAAGGCTCAGAAAGATTCAATATCACGAACTGACTGGCTAAGGATTGAACATCTAAGGCTAGAGGCCTCTCAGCTGCATGAAGATATGCCAAACTCCCCAAACTCTCTGCCCGGTGACTCAAGGCGCCGGCCACCACATTGGCCTTTCGTGGATGGTATAGTATAGTGATGTCATATTCCTTTAGCAACTCCAACCACCTACACTGGCGCAAATTGAGATCCTTCTGCCTGAATATGTGTTGCAAACTCCGGTGATCCGTGAATATCTCACAGGGAACACCATATAAATAATGACACCATATCTTCAGGGCGTGAACAATCGCTGCCAACTCGAGATCATGAACTAGATAGTTTTTCTCATGAACCTTCAACTGTCTGGACGCGTAGGCAATCACCCTACCGTACTGCATCAACACCGCTCGCAGGACAATCCTCGAAGCATCACAATGGATTGTATAGGACCCTGAACCTGTAGGCAATACCAACACAGGAGCTGTAGTCAGGGATGTCTTGAGCTTCTGAAAGCTCTCCTCGCACTCCTCAGTCCATATGAAAGGGGCATCCTTCTGGGTCAGTCTGGTCATGGGTGCTGAAATGGATGAAAATCCCTCCACAAAACGGCGATAATACCTAGCCAAACCGAGGAAACTGCGGATCTCAGTAGCTGAAGACGGTCTAGGCCAACTCTGCACCGCCTCTACCTTCTTCGGGTCTACCTTGATCCCATCCGAAGATACCACATGGCCTAGGAATGCTACAGAATTAAGCCAAAATTCACACTTAGAAAATTTGGCATACAACTTCTTCTCTCTCAAAGTCTAAAGCACGGTCCTCAAGTGCTGCTCATGATCCTCCTGGGACCGAGAATATACCAGAATGTCATCAATGAACACGATGATGGAAGTATCAAGATAAGTCCAAAATACACTGTGCATCAGGTGCATGAAGGCTGCTGGGGCAATTGAGCCCAAATGACATAACAAGAAACTCATAGTGGCCATATCTGGTCCTGAAGGCAGTCTTCAGGATATCCGGATCCCGAATCTTCAACTGATGATAACACGAATGCAGATCAATCTTGGAGAACACCCTAGCACCCTGTAAATGGTCAAACAGATCATCAATGCGAGGCAATGGGTACCTGTTCTTCACGGTCACCTTATTCAGCTGCCGGTAGTCAATACACATACGCATCGAACCATCCTTTTTCTTCACAAACAACACTGGATAAACCCAAGGTGATACACCGGTCCTGATGAAACCTTTGTCAAGCAATTCTTGCAACTGCTCTTTCAACTCCCTCAACTCAGGAGGAGCCATGCGATAAGGAGGAATGGAAATGGGCTGAGTGCCCCGCAACAAGTCAATGCCGAAATCAATGTCTCTATCGGGCGGCATACCCGGAAGATCAGCTGGAAATACATCAGGATAGTCCCTGACAAATGGAACTGACTCAAATGTAGGGGTCTCAACACTAACTTCTCTCACATAAGCCAAATACACATCACACCCCTTCTCGACCATCCGTTGAGCCTTAAGAAAAGAAATGACTCTAGGGGGAGTATACTCTAATGAACCTCTCCACTCTAACCTCGGTAATCCTGGCATAGCCAGCGTCACGGTCTTGGCATGACAATCAAGAATAGCATAGTAGGGAGATAGCCAGTCCGTACCCAAAATAACATCAAAATCTACCATGTTGAGTAATAGTAAGTCAGCCCTGGTCTCAAAACCACTAATAACAATCAAGCACGACCGATATACGCGGTCCACAACAAGAGAATCTCCCACAGGAGTAGAAATATATACGGGGGAACTCAAAGAATCTCGAGATATCCCCAAATGTGAAACAAAGTAAGAAGATACATATGAGTACATAGAACTTGGATCAAATAAAACGGATGCATCCTTATGACAAACAGGGACAATACATGTGATGACTAAATCTGAAGCAACAGCCTCTAAGCGGGCTGGAAGAGCATAATATCTGGCCTAACCTCCCCCTCTAGGGTGACCTCGACCTCCCCGACCTCCACCTCGAGCTGTTTGAGAAGGTGGGGTAGTAGCTGGGGCTGGAAGAATAGCTGGAGGACCCGGTGGAAGACGTGGAACCTAATAAGTCTGAGGTTGCACACCCCTCCTAGCTCTAGGAAATTCTGATCACATGACGAGGGTCACCACATCCAAAAAAACACCTCGGAGGACGTGGCGGCTGCTCCTGACTCTAAACTGGCCTGCTGGACTGGCCAGTGATAGCACTTCGAGCAGGAGGCACATGCGATACTAGTGGTGCATAATAAGGCTCCTGAGGTCTAGGAGGAGCTGGAATATCACTGGCTGATGCAAGGTCTGAATGAATGGGGCGACTCACAAAACCCCTACCATAGCGTGCAGCTGGTGGACGAACTCCCGAAAAATGGCCAGTCTCTCGAGACCTCTTGGCTTCTCTCTCCTCCCTGTCCCCTACTAACATACTCTCAATCCTCCAGGCAATACTCACGGCCTGCTGGTAAGTGATATTTGTCTCCAGCTCTCTAGCCATGCTGGTCCAAATACTGGGGTGGAGTCCCTCAATAAAGCGTCGAACCCTCTCTTTGACAGTGACAACCAAAGCTAGTGCATGACGAGCCAAATCACTATAACAGACTGCATACTCTGACACAGTCATGGCACCCTGGCGTAGATGCTCAAACTCCGCACGCCAAGCATCCCTGAAGCTCTGAGGGACAAACTCAAGTAAAAACATCTCGGAGAACTGAGCCCAAGTAAGTGAGGCTGCCTCGTCCGGACTACTCAGCTCAAAAGCACGCCACCACTGATAAGCTGCTCCCTTCAGCTGGAAAGCAGTGAAAGAAACCCTACTCGTCTCCACGATAATCATAGTGCGGAGAATGCGATGACACTCATCAAGAAAACCCAGAGTGTCATCTGAAGCTAATACACTGAACTCAGGTGGGTGGTACTTCTTGTACCTCTCAAGTCGGAGATGCTCTGCCTCAGGTACAGCTACCACCCTAGCCTCATGCTGAGCTAGAGCTGCTGGGGGCATAGGAATGTACTTTGGAACCTGCCCAATATGAACCCTCTGCTCAGGAGTACGGGCTGTGGTAGTCTGAGTCCCTCCCCCGGCCTGGGATGTAGTTGGAGCTTTCGGAAGTAGTCCTGCCGGAGACAGAGTACTGAAGGAACTCAAGAATTGAGCCAATGTCTCCTGGAGGGCTGGAGTAATAGTAGGGACCTCCTGTGCCCCTCCAACTATGGCTGGTGGGGGCTCCTCTGCCTTTGCTCTAGCCGGTGCTCGGGCTGCACCGCGTGCTCGTCCTTTGCCCCGGTCCCTGCCTCTAGTGGCTCTGCCTGGGGGCTCGGGTGCCTGGTCATCAGTTTTGATACCCAATTTTTCCTCAAACTATTTTAAATTGCATATATACCTTCAAAAAAAAACATGCTTTCATAGCAACTGTATTTTCCTATAATTTTACCATATTTTTATTAATTTATTTTTAATTCATCTAGTGTTTTCATTTCTAATAATTAATTATAAATTGCTTTACAAATGAATTCAAAACATTCCTTGGCTTAATATATCATTTTTTAATCCTATTAAAATTTAATTATTTCACAATTAGCCAAATTGGCATTATGGCTTTAATTGCAATAACTTTGCAATTATAGCCTAATTATATATTTTGTGCCTTTTCTACTCGATACAGTCATTTTATATTTCTATACTAATTAGTCACTTTAATTTCACATATTTAGAATTAATTCCATTTTTATAATTCTTAACCATTTTTATTAATTATTTTGGGGTATTTAACATTTAGCCACTTTTAATTTTGACTTTTTACCCAATTAACCCGGACCTATTAACCCAATTAATACCCATCCCAGTCTTCAAATCTCACCCGACCCAATACCTCTTTGATCTGAGCCGTTGATTAATTAAAATCAACGGCCCAGATATCTCCCTTCCTTAATTAACCCCTAAATAACTACCCCCCCTCGTTCATTCTTCCCCATATCATTTCTCACTCAGTCATCTCTCTCAACTCTCTCTAAAATGCTCCACCTGCTAAACATATCTCCTCCCTTCTCCGGCCACCTCCTCGCTGGAAACCATGGAGGTCTCACCTCCTACCAGCCTTATGGCTCCCCCCTTCGCACTTGTGTCACCGTTTGGGGGTTCTCAAGTGAACCAGAGACGGTTCGACTCCCATATCCGGTCTCATGCCATCTTTCCGGCCATATATGGTCGTTCGAGTAAGATCTATCATCCTCTGGTTAAAAGCCGGTAAGATTTTGGGTTTTCTTCTTCTTCTCTGGGTTTTCTCTAGAAACCCTAACCTTAGACCTTCCGATTTCTTTAGATCTGTAACAGATCTGTGTATATTATGAGGTTTTTACATGAATTCTTCAAAAATCTTCTCATTTCCTAGAATGATTCTTCACTTTTTAAAACTAGGGTTTCGAGATACTTTTTAAAAACAGTTCTTTTCCTAATTTCCTAGCATTATCTTGTGATTTTACCATGGTTAAACATCATCTGAGCTTTTCCTTTGTTCGATTCCTCTGTTCTTAAAAGCCCCAAATTTCTGGGTTTAATCTGTGAGTCCGAGTTTATTTTGCAGCATTGCTTACCTATTCTAGCATACTGTACTTTCGTGTATATTCTATGTGTTCTTGTGATTTCTTGCTAGATAATCACTGTTAGGGTTTCTGATTCTTTGTCGCTTATGCCTAAATCATGCTTGTCTGAATGGTTCCTTTAATTACTTTCTATTTTCTGGGATGAATCCTTAATTTCATGATTAGGGCTTTGAATTTTGCTTAGTATATGATACTCCATTCAAATCGATACTATTTTAGCATTTTGAATCTCTGAATAAGTATATTTAGTGCTTTATTGATTTTTCACATCATACTCTCTACTGATTTTCGAGTATTTCCCTAAAATTGTGATATTTTACTTTGAGTAATACTGATTGCCTGACTTTGAGTATTTCCTTATTTGTGTGATATTTCCTTGATTGATATTGATTCCCTGGATTTTCTTGTTGATTTCCAGAATTATCTCTTGCCTTATTTCTATGAATAAACCTGCTGTCAATTAGTCTTATACACTTACCTTAATTAGGATATTCTGTATTTAGTCTTAATCACATGCTCTATACTTTTACTACTACTTATATGTTAAAATCAGCTTCTCAATTGATTTCTTTCCTTGTTTATCACTATTTGTTACCGTTGAACATTGACTCCTTAATTAAATGGAGTACTTATAATGATTGGATTCTAATTAGAGTTTATTTCTATAATTATGATGAACTATTACTGGTTACCTTATTTGCTACCTGCTTCAAACTATATATACTCTCTGCTCTTCATTAACAAAGAAAAACAATACACTACTCTAAACTCTCTTACACACACACTACTGCTCTACTGTTCTATTGCTCTACTGCTACTGCTCTACTTCTCTTCACTTTATTGCTTTTCACTTTGCACTCATTCTTTCATTCAACTGGTATGTTTTCAGTTTAAGTTTACAACATCAAAAACAACATGCCTCTTTTAATATTGCAATTCCTTTTGTTTATATTATGCTTCTACTTGTGGTTCTGCTGTCTACCTTGCAATTAGCATGCCAATTTGCTATTGTACCAATGTGATTATCCTGTTCCTTTAGTTTCAGCATGTTTTACTGCCTTCTTATATGTTTCACTAGGACTCTGCCTTACCCCTGATCCCCAGCACACTATAAGCATGTATTTTTGTCACTTAGTTACATGTAATTCTGAACATATGTTGTAACCCTTTCCCATGACCTGTGTGTAACTCTGTTCGTTATGTACTTCCTCTTTGGCATCCCTCAATCTGATTCCGTTAAGTTTCTGGCCTGAACATATTTATGAAAATTGTTCTGTGGTTGTTAAAGTTCTGTGATACCTTAGTATTAACTTGAATGCAAATCTGCTTCATGAGCAGCCTACTTGTCCCCAATCCCTTATTCCTTGTTTGTGACTGCTCCCCTGTACTATGCATGCTGATGTGGTTCTGAGTGGTTGATTGTCCTAATACCTTTCTTTCAAACTGTTTTCACTAAAAGCAAAATCTTCTATTCTCCAAAACCTATTTTAAACTACTCATTTTTCAAACTGTTTTCCAACTCAACTCTTTCAAAACTATGTCAAGCACTCTCACTATACTCCTAGACCCTTTAAATTTTGCCCCCTGAGTGTGAGCATTGCTTTGGGACCCTTGAGCTCCCTCTGAAATTTGACACACAAAGGCTGGCCATTCCACACTACACTTACTCAATTTGGTTATGAAATCTGAGTGTGAGCACTGCCCGGGATCCCTTGAGATCCTTAGGGAACTCTGACACACCTGGATTTATATGAAAGGTTGTGAACTAAGGACAATGAGGATTCTGGTGATTCAGGGCCTATCAGTAGGCTCCCTATAGTATAACTTCTTATTTTCATTATTCAATTATGTAATTCATGCAAATGGACTGTAATAATTGTTGTAAACAACTCTTTGGGGATGGATAGTGGAAAGGGAAGGGGTGACTATGCATGCTTTAGCTATTAAAAGGGGTAGAAAGCATGTTATTAGGTTTATATTCCTACTTGCGCAATAGAAACTATGCTTAGGACTCATTTCATGCATTAGAGATCGTGTTCCCTAGGACTTACACTCGTTGTTTTTAGCATGTCCATCTCACTATCATATCACTTAGAAAATCATGCGTTAAAAAATGTGTTGATAACCAGTACTTTACAATCATGCTCTACGCTGCCATGTACACTTAGAAATCCTGTCCCTAGGATAACACTAACAAACTGTACTCTTGCATATCTTAAATCGCGCATAATGCTGTGAGTATTTAGAAATCCTTCTTAGAACTCTGCATATGCATCATTCTACATCCTTACCTGTGCATTAGATACCATGTTTTAGGATTTCATTCATACTCTCCTAACAACACCTAATCTAACTACTGCTGCATGTTATTTTACACCTAGGCAAGCCTTAGGAAATCAGTTAAAGAAATAAAACCAGAACTGTCCTTTGTGATTAGTGTTCAACTATCAGCATGTTTAAAACCAATAGGCAAGCGTGATTAAGACTTCCTCTCTGAGTTATGCGATAAATCTGTCTTTGTTTTATCACTTAGATACCATGCTTAGGATCGGAACCTGAATCTGGAATTTAATTATGTATGAGTCATGTTGTTTATGTGTACTATGTGTGGAGGTACTTGAGCCTTTTTCCTGTTTGTATGTTTATCCCCTTAATTGCAGTCCTATATGTTTCTTGTTTGTCGCTTAGTGTTCTGCCTTTAAACCTGAGGGTCTGCCTAGCACCTCCCTTATAGGATAGAAGTCCTAAATTCCTACGGGACTGATAGGAAGGGACGGGTAACAACATGCAATAGAGGTCGAGACCAACACTCGCTCTAATTACCTTTGCGGGCTGGGGAAGGGTAGATATGGATATGATGACCGGTACGTTAATACCACGTGTAGCCCATCTTTGAGGAGTGATTATCGGGTATTGTACTGATGTGATCCATATTATGATAAACCTAGGATACCCTTTATATGCTTAGATCGTAATCCTTTCAAAATCTAAGCTTCTTTACTATTTTCAAACATCTACATGCTTAAGACTTAAATCCTCTTTTATTTGAGCCTTTATTTGTTTGTTTGCTAAGTCGTACAAATTCATAAAAGTTAGTTGGCCGAGAACCACACTTGTGGATCCTGAGGGGTGCTTAACACCTTCCCCTTAGGATAATTTCAAGCACTTACCCGTGTAATTTTTACTATAATTATTGAGTTAGTGTAAATACTGAAATGATGGTTTGTTGAAAAACTTTAGTTTTTCCAAAAATGGAAGAAATCTTCTATAATAAAGTTCACCATTTTTTTGAATATTAATTTTGTTCCTATTTACCCCTTTAAATGGATAATAATTAAATTTATATGCGGTTTGAAAGATATGTGGTTTAATTTAATACAGATGATCAAAGAACAATAAATAATTGAACTGAAATGAAAATAAATCGATCAAGCCAACGTAATATAGTAATTAATCCTTGTATTTAGCTTAAATGCTAACGATTGGTCACAATCGAGCCCTCGAGATAGAGTTCGGATCCGGCTAAACCAGTGAACTACTGAAGAACACTTAAAATAATAGCAAAGATTCAAAGCAAATTTTATTGCCTTAATATGCGCGCAAACAGTGCCAAAATATAAAGGGGTCCTCATCTTTATATAGTAGAGGAGTTTTAACCCTAGTACGAGTTTAAATAAGGTAAAAAAAATTTCCCTCCTTCTATCCCACAAAAATACGATCTATGGACAATGTCGAGCGTGATCCGCACTGTAGTATCCAGCTGATGGCGGATATCTCGGTTCCCCTTTTGTCTCCTTTAACTGTCTTTCCTTTACCCTTGATTCTTTATCTCACTCGAGCTTGATTCTTTCCAGGTTCGGCCATACTCGAGACCTGTTGTATAGTTCGTCCTTCACTGATCTGATATGTGGGTACCTTCCATCTCACGTGAGCCAGTAACAAGTAACGTCGTCCCTCGTTTTACAACAGAAAATCGGAAGTAACTCTATCCTCGATTTTTCCCGTACTGTTCCATTAAGGAATTTCTTTTATTCTGGTTTCTTTTGCATGAATGTCCCTTTTGGCTAATGGAGAAGAGAAAAACATTGAAAGATGGGAAGGTCAATTTCTAAAATGCGGAGTGATTACGTAGTCCATAGCACCAAAAGAATATCTTTTTTTCTTTTTTTCTATTCTATGGTAATTCTTCTTCTCTTTGGGGTATTTTACCCTACAATCAGAATGAATTAGTGGGATAGCAAGTAGTGTTATTTATTCTTGCTTGAACGGATAAGTTATAGATAGAAGCTCCCAACTCTCACTAGAAAAACACAATGGAACACCCACCCAAAACAACTAACATACCACCGGAACCACCGGATCCAAATAACATGGAGGAAGACATCCCCAAAATGCACTCTTACAAAGAAATGCTTCTTGATAAGAGGCAGACTAATTTGCAACTGAGATGGGTAACTCAGAAACCCAACACAAAGGCAAAGAGAAAATGGACCCAATACTACTAACACCGGAAGATAAGAACAGACTTTATGAGCCATGGCGCAACTAGGTCATTATCAAACTCTTTGGCCGATGTATTGTATTATGGAACCCATCCGAACAGTTAATTTTGATTGACCTAGGATGGGATTTCTTCATAGTCAAATTTGGTAAAGAGGAAAACCTGATTAAGGGGGGCCTTGGTTCATTGCAGGAAGCTTCCTATCAGTTAGAAGATGGGGGCCAAAATTCGTACCCCAAGAAGACACCCTATCCTCTCGGCGATATGGGTCTGCCTCCCACAATTTCCAGCTGAATTCTATGATAAAGAAATCCTAGAAAAAGTTGGCATAAAGCTTGGAAACTCCATAAAATTGATACATGCACCTCCACGGCCCTTAGAGGGAGATATGCCAGAATATATGTCCAAGTCCCATTGGAATCACCAGTGGCAACCTCCGTCACCATAGGGGACCATAAGAAATCGATTGTCTACGAAGGAGGGAACATCATATGCATAGGATGTGGTAAATTAGGGCACATCCTAAAAGGATGCACTCACAGAAGAAAAAAAACCCCATCAACACCCTCACAAGACAGCCCTAGTTGCTCCAACTCAAAAGATGACGCAGACTAGGAGGAGAAATGGAAAATTGTTTCCTTCCCAAGAAGACACAAGCAAAGCCCCCTCAATCAGTAACGCCCAACAAAAAATCCGACCAGGAAAAAAAGAGTAACCACTCAATCGGACGACATACAAGTTCGGATGTTTGACTCCATCTATAGTAATTTGCATGATACTCAAACCTTTAGATACACTACAAAAACTAACCCAGTGCAGGACTCAAGCCAAGCCCAATGCTCAAAAAACAATACCCAATCGCCAAAAATCAAAGTGGTCATGGACAGCCCACAAGGGACAAGCCCATCAAAAAAATAAAGAGAAAGGCAGGCCCAGAAGAACCAGGAAAAAGCCCCTGCGTGGAGCAGGGACCTACTCCAAAAATCCAAAACCAAACAGGCCCACCCAAAT
>ML321907.1:0-16861 GCA_005239505.1 Nicotiana paniculata | reverse complement strand
CCCCCCCCCCACCACCACCACCAAAGCAATCCCACTCTGGCTCAATCACAAACCCAAAGTCAACTAGCCCAAAGGGCCCAAAAGGGTGTCTGACAACCCAGCAGATGGAGACCCACTCCAAATCGCATCCATTAACTCCCTAGTTTTTAACAATAATGATCCCTATTGCGCTGCACCACCCTTACAAACACACTCTGTGCAAATTCACTCCATGGAAACCACAGAGCAAGATCTCAAAAATAAAAAATCAGTAATTGATTTGGCACCAGCAATAAACTCAACCATATTTCTCATAACCCAACTATCTGTGTATTAGATGCAGATACCGAAGCATCTAACATGAGAGACGATCCACCTCCAATAACACCAGAAACGGTTGATTACTCCAATAACCCACCATTTATTAATAACCCAAAAAAATGCAGACAAAGAAAACCCAAAAATGGAATCCCCTCCCAACCCTCCTGTCATCCTCCCTTCCGTTCCACCACCACCAGATCATGCGTGTCACGACCCAAATTTACCACCCTCGGGACCGTGATGGCGCCCAATGCTGAACCCGCTAGGCAAGCCATCGTGAATGTTTAATTTACCTTATTCCTTTATTATTATTCAATAACAGGTGAAAACACATAACCAATAGAAATGAAAGTACAAAATGAAGCAAAGTATAATAACTTAATTAAATGCCGTTACGAAATTCACGATGCCAACCCAAAACTTTGGTTTCACAAACTCACGGACTATCTATGAATAATACATATAATGGTCTGAATGAAATAAGTACATTTGTTTCTGAATTAACTAGAATAGACTACAAAAGAAGTAGGAGGGGACGCCAAGGCCTGTGGACGCCAACAGGACTACCTCGGTGTCTCTACGTGGACTGAAGGCAGCCTCCTCGCTCTAAGGTTCGTAGAGTCCTGTACCGGGATCTACACAACAAAGATGTGCAAAGTGTAGCATCATTACAACCTACCCCATGTACTGAGTAAGTGTCGAGCCTAACCTCGGCGAAGTAGTGACGAGACTAGGACACGACAACCAAATTAACCTATGCAATTTAATAACATGTGAAGGAAATAATAACAACAAGAAATAAACAGCTAAGTACAAAGTAAAGGGGAACATATTGGGGGAAGAAGTATCAAATAATGGAAATAACGAAATAAGGCAACAACCCAACTATCAACTTAAACAGCAGGAAATAGCAACACAGAGAAAACAGTGCACGGCATCACCCTTCGTGCTTTTACTCTCATCCTCACCAAATAGTAAATTCAAACGCACGGCATCACCTTCATGCTTTTACTCTCATCCTCACAATAAATCAATAAAAATGGCACGGCATCACCCTTCGTGCTTTTAATATCATAATATGGCACGGCATCACCCTTCGTGCTTTTACACTCTCTCACAATATCATACACGGAATCACCCTTAGTGCTTTACACTCTTCCTCACCCAAACAATATCAATAACAGCAAACAGGCAAGGAAAATCAACAACAGGAACAACAATAATAAAATCATAACGTCCTGACAAGGGAACAACAGTAGAATCAATACCATCCCGGCAAGGGACACAACTATAACCAATCTCACTTAGTACATAACGTCACATAGAGTTACTCAACTGAAACCAATACTCCACACTAAACAATATCAATAATTTCTACCAATATGAATAACCACAAAGTGAAACTCAAGTAATAATCAATGAAAAACCACATAATTCATAATATCTGACTCACGGGCATGCTTGACACCAATGTATAGGTACTTGTCACCTCACCTATATGTTGAACATGATAATAACACGTAGCAAATAGGACACAACGCCTATTCCCTCAAGCTAAATTTAGGCCAAACACTTACCTCGAATTCCACGACCAAACTCAAGCCTCGATTACCGCTTTCCCTTTTGAATTTGACTCCAAATCACTTGTATCTAGACATAATTAACTTAATAACATCAATAAATGCTAAATAATTCAATCTCAATGCTTAATTATAGGTTTTTTATCATTTTTTCCAAAAAGTCAAAAATTAACCCCGGGCCTGCTTGGTCAAAACACAAGGTTCGGACCAAAAACCGATCACCCATTTACCCACGAGCCCGAATATGTAATTAGTTTCGGAATCCGACCCCAAATCGAGGTCTAAATTCCCAAAATTGTAAAATTCCTAATTATCCTAAAATCCCTAATTTCTACCCTTAAAGAATAAGATTTAGGCCTAGAAATCTAATGGTTGTTAATAGAAATTGAAGAAAAAGTCTAAGAACACATACCTATGGTTTTGTGGTGAAATCTCTCTTCCAAAATCCCCCAAGTTCGAGTTTTAGTGGAAGAGTTATGAAAATTTTGAAGAATCCCGTTTTTGTTACTGTTTTTAAAAGACTGGGCAAAGGTGCTATGCGTTCGCGACCAAGCTTGTGCGTACGATTAGGCTTCCCCTCCCCTCCCCTTCCCTTCGCGCTCGTGTCAAATGAACGTGTTCGCACAGTGTAACGGCCCCAACCCCCAGCTACCCTCCTAAGTTGTGCGTTCGCACTGGACTAGCCGCATTCGCACAGGGTTGCCCTTGCCCAGCTGTGCGTTCGCGAGCCAGTCTATGCATTCGCATAGATTAATCCCAGGCCCTTCCCCATTTCTCATTGCGTTCGCATGGGTTTCCACGCGTTCGCATAGGTAAAAACCCAGACACCAGTAAACAGCAAAAACATTAGATTTTTCTAAGTCCAAACCACTCCGACACCTATCCGAAACTCACCCGAGCCATCGGGGCTCCAAACCAAACATGTAAACCACCTCAAAAACATCCTACAGACTTACTCGTGCGATCAAATCGCTAAAATAACATCTTAAACTACGAATTTAGCATAGAAATCAAAGAAAAATCTCAAAACTTTCAAAGTATCAAATTTCACAACTACGGGTCCGAATCACGTCAAACGACCTCCATTTTTTACCAAATTTTACAGACACATCTTAAATATCATATTGAACCTGTACCGGGCTCCGGAACCAAAAAAACGGGCCCGATACCATTAATTTCAAATTTAATCAAATTTCTAAAAACTCTTATATTTTCAGAAAAACAATTTCTTCCAAAAATTCCTTTCTTGGGCTTGGGACCTCGAAATTCGATTACGGGCATACACCCAAGTCCATATTTTTCTGCAGACCCTCCAGGACCGTTAAATCACGGGTCCGGATCTTTTTTCCCAAAATGTTGACCGAAGTCAACTTAAATCAAATTTTAAAGGCAAAAATTAGCATTTTCTCAGTTTTTCATATAAAAGCTTCCCAGTTATACGCCCGGGCTGTGCACGCAAAATTAGGTGAGATAAAAAGAGGTTTTCAAGGCCTCGGAACACCGTTTTGACTTATAAAAAAGGGATGACCTTTTGGATCATCACATTCTCCACCTCTAAAACAAACGTTTGTCCTCGAACGGACATAGAAAAGTACCTGAATTAGGGAAAAGATAGGGATAACGGTTCCGCATATCGGACTCGGGCTCCCAGGTAGCTGTCTCGGCAGTCTGACCTCTCCACTGAACACGAACCGAAGGATAACTCTTCGATCTCAACTGACGAATCTGTCGGTCTAATATGGCTACCAGCTCCTCCTCATAGGTCAAATCCTTGTCCAACTGGACACTGCTGAAGTCTAACACATGGGATGGATCACCGTGATACTTCTGAAGCATAGATAGATGAAACACTGGATGCGCCGGTGATAAATTCGGTGGCAACGCAGGTCTGTAAGCCACCTCCCCCACTCTGTCAAGAATCTCAAACGGACCAAAGAATCTAGGGCTTAGCTTTCCCTTCTTCCCAAATCTCATCACGCCTTTCATGGGCGACACCCGAAGCAATACCCGCTCTCAGACCATGAATGCCAAATCACGAACTCTGCAGTCGGCATAACTCTTCTACCTGGACTAAGTTGTACGAAGTCTATCCTAAATGATCTTAAACTTATCCAAGGAATCCAGCACTAACTCAGTACCCAACAACCGAGCCTCTCCCGGCTCAAACCACCTAACTGACGACTGACACCGCCTACCATATAACGCCTCATAGGGAGCCATCTGAATGCTCGACTGATAGCTGTTGTTGTAGGCAAACTCAACTAAAGGCAAGAACTGGTCCCATGAACCTCCAAAGTCAAGGACACATGCTCGCAGCATATCTTCCAAAATCTGAATAGTACGCTCGGACGGACGTCTGAGGATGAAATGTTGTGCTCCACTCAACCCGTGTGCCCAAATCACGCTGAATTGCTCTCCATAAATGCAAGGTAAACTGCGTACCTCGGTCAGAAATAATGGACACGGTCACACCATGAAGGCGAACAATCTCCCTGATGTAGATCTCTGCCAATCTCTCCGAAGAATATGAAACTGCCACAGGAATGAAGTGTACTGACTTGGTCAGCCTATCCACAATGACCCATACCGCATCGAACTTCCTCTGAGTCCGTGGGAGTCCAACTATGAAATCCATGGTGATACGCTCCCACTTCCACTCAGGAATCTCAATCTGCTGCATCAATCCATCGGATCTCTGGTGCTTGTACTTAACCTGCTGACAATTCAAGCACCGAGCTACATACGCCACGATATCCTTCTTCATCCTTCTCCACCAATAATGTTGTCGCAAATCCTGATACATCTTTGCGGCGCCCGGATGAATGGAGTACCGCGAACTATGGTCCTCCTCCAATATCAACTCACGAAGTCCATCAACATTAGGCACACAAATACAGCCTTGCATCCGTAAGATTCCATCATCACCAACTTAAACCTTCTTGGCACCACCGTGCCGCACCGTGTCCCTAAGGGAACACAAATGAGGATCATCATACTGCCGACCTCGAATACGATCAAGTAATAAAGAACGAGCCACAGTATAAGCTAGAACATTGTCGGTCTCAGAAACATCCAATCTCATAAATTGATTGGCTAAGGCGTGAACATCCAAGGCAAGTGGTCTCTCCCCGACCGGAATATAAGCAAGACTACCCATACTGGCTGACTTCCTACTCAAAGCATCAGCCACTACATTGGCCTAACCCAGATGATATAAGATGGTGATGTCATAGTCCTTCAACAGCTCCAACCATCTTCTCTGCCTCAAATTCAACTCTTTCTTCTTGAACAAATATTGCAAACTCTTGTGATCAGTGAACACCTCACATGACACGCCATATAAATAATGCCTCCAAATCTTCAGCGCGTGGACAATGGCTGCTAAATCCAAATCATGAACTGGATAATTCTTCTCGTGGACTTTCAACTGACGTGAAGCATATGCTATAGCCTTGCCATCCTGCATCAACACTGCACCAAGTCCAACCCGAGAAGCATCACAATACACAATATATGGCCCTGAACCTGTAGGCAAAACCAACACTGGTGCCGTGGTCAAGGCTTTCTTGAGCTTCTGAAAGCTCGCCTCACACTCATCTGACCACCTGAACTAGGCACCCTTCTGAGTCAACCTGGTCATCGGGGCTGCAATAGATGTAAAGCAAATTGACGATAGTAACCTGCTAAGCCCAAGAAACTCCGAATCTCTGTAGCTGACATGGGTCTAGGCCAATCCTTGACTGCTGAAATCTTCTTGGGATCCACTTGAATACCCTCTTCCGATACAACATGACCCAAGAATTCTACTGAACTCAACCAGAACTCACACTTCAACAACTTAGCATACAACTGACTATCCTTCAGAGTCTGGAGAACAACTCGAAGGTGCTGCTCGTGCTCCTCTCGGTTGCGGGAGTAAATAAAAATATCATCAATTAAGACAATCATGAATGAATCCAAATAAGTCCTGAACACTCGGTTTATCAAATCCATAAAAGAAGTTGGGGCATTTGTCAACTCGAATGACATCACTAAGAACTCTTAATGCCCATACAGAGTGCGAAAGGCTGTCTTAGGGACATCGGATGCCCTAATCCTCAACTAATGGTAGCCAGATCTCAAATCAATATTCGAGAATACCTGGCACCCTGGAGCTGATAAAAAAAGTCATCAATCCTTGGCAATGGATACTTGTTCTTGATAGTAACCTTGTTCAATTGCCGGTAATCTATGCACATCCTCATCGTTCTGTCCTTCTTCTTAACAAACAACACCGGTGCACCCCATTGCGAGACACTAGGCCTAATAAAGCCTTTATCAAGAAAATCCTGCAACTGTTCTTTCAACTCCTTCAACTCTGGCGGGGCCATACGATATGGTGGAATAGAAATGGGCTGAGTGCTCGGAACCAAATTAATGCAAAAGTCAATATCCCTGTCAGGTGGCATACCCGGCAGGTCTGCAGGAAACACCTCTAGAAACTCACGGACAATGGGCACAGACTCTATAGAAGGGACCTCGGCACTAGAATCACGAACATAAGCCAAATAGGACAAACACCCCTTCTTGACCATGCACCGAGCCTTCATATATGAGATAACCCTGCTGGAAGAATGACCAGGAGTCCCCCTCCACTCCAATCGAGGCAATCCTGGCAATGCTAAGGTCACCGTCTTGGCATGACAGTCGAGAATAGCATGATAGGGCGAAACCAATCCATCCCCAAAATGACATCGAAATCAACCATATCAAGGAATAGAAGATCTACACTGGTCTCAGGACCACCAATAACCTCTACACACGAACGGTAGACACGATCTACCATAATATAATCACCCACTGGTGTAGACACATATACAGAAGTACTTAGGGAATCACGAGGCATAATCAAATAAGGAGAAAAATATGATGACATGTAGGAAAATGTGGATCCCAGATCAAATAAAATCGAAGCATCCCTGCTGCAAACTGAAACCATACTTGTGATGACTGCATCGGAGGCCTCAGCCTCAGGTCTGGCTGGGATAGAATAACATCGGGGCTGGGCCCCACCAATCTGAACATCGCTAGGACGGCCTACTTCTTGCTGAACTCTACCTCTAGTAGCCTGGCCTCTACCTCAAACTTCCTAACCTCCACCTCTAGCACCTCGACCTCCACCCCTAGCTGGCTGAGGGGGGATGGAGCACCTGGTGCGGGAATCATAGCACGAGAACCCTGGTGTTGAGAACCACTCGAGACTCGGGGGAAAAATCTAGCAATGTGCCCCGGGCCACCACATGTATAACAAGATCTCGGCTGCTGAGACTGCTAGCCCTGAAACTGTCCCTGTCAACATGAGTAACCACTCTGAAACTATGGAGTGACGGTGCACTGATAGGAGCTGGTGGTGCACTGTAGGGCAACTGATTAGAATATGGCATGTGGGAACCACGACTACCTGGAGCACTGCGAGAAACCTGAAGTGCTGACTGAAACAGTCTAGGAGGATGGCCTCTACCAAAAGAATCCCTACCTCCACATGAGGCACCATTGAACCGGCCAAAATGAAGAGGCATCTTGTCAGACCCCAGACCACTTCCCTGCGATAAAAACATCTCGACTCGCCTGGCCACATTGGCCGCATTCTGAAAGGAAATGTCACTACCTGTCTCTCTGTCCATCTCCAGTCTAATCGACTGAGATAATCCCTAGATAAACCTCCTCACCCTATCTCGATCAGTGGGAGGTATCATAATAGCATGTCGGGCCAAAGTGATGAATCTGGTCTCATACTGCGTGACTGTCAAAGAACTCTGCTAGAGACGCTCAAATTGCCTCCGGTAATCCTCTCTCTGGGTGACAGGAAGAAACTTCTCCAGGAACAAATCGGAGAATTGAGCCCAAGTCAAAGACGGTGATCCAGCTGGTCTGGTCAAGCAATAATCCCTCCACCAATTCTTGGCGGGACCTGAAAGGTAGAAGGTAGCAAAATTGACCCCATTGATCTCCATGATCCCTATGTTCCGTAGAACCTCATGGAAGCTATCCAAGTAGTCTTGCGGATCCTATGAAGGTGCACCGCTAAAAGTAGTAGGAAACAGCTTAGTGAACCGGTCCAATCTCCATAAAGCATCAGCAGATATAGCTGCTCCGTCACCGGCTTGAGCCACAATACCTGCCTGAACTACCCCAGCTGTCTGAGGTGCTGGAGTTTGGAACTAAGAAGCCAACTGCTCCGGAGTGCGGGTAGCGGGAGTCTGGTCTCCTCCCCCAGCTTGAGAGACGGCTGGTGCTGTAGGAAGTAAACCTGCCTGAGCCACGCTCTCCATGAGGCCCACAAGACGGACCAGAGCATCCTGGAGTACCGGGGTGGTAATGAACCCCTGGGGAACCTGAGCTTGTCCAACCGGAACTGTCTGGGCAGGAACCTCATCGGCAAACTCTACCTGAGGCTCCTCCACTGGGGATACTGCTCTAGGCTGAGCTCTGCCCCTGCCTCGGCCTCGTCATCTTCCTCATCCTCGGCCCCTCGTAAAAGCTGCAATTGGAGGCTCGGGCTGCTGATCGGTAGATGAACAAGCACGTGTTCTCGCCATCTGCGAGAGAATAGAATAGAAATTCAGTTAGCATTTAGAATTCAAATCGCACGACAGAGAAGAATAGATGTGAAGGTATTCCTAAACTCTCCAGCCTCTGGGGGATAAGTACAGACGTCTCTGTACCAATCCCTCAGACTCTACTAAGCTTGTCCGTGAATTGTGAGACCTAATCAACCTAGTGCTCCGATACCAACTTGTCATGCCCTGAATTTCCCACTGTCGGGACCGTGATGGCGCCTAACGTTGAACCCGCTAGGCAAGCCAACGTGAATGTTTAATTTACCTTATTCCTTTATTATTATTCAATAACAGGTGAAACACAGAACCAATAGAAATGAAAGTACAAAATGAAGCAAATTATAATAACTTAATTAAACGCTGTTACGAAATTCACGATGCCAACCCAAAATCTTGGTGTCACAAACTCACGGACTGTTTATGACTAATACATATAATGGTCTTAATGAAATAAGAACATCTGTTTCTGAAATAACTAAAACAGACTACAAAAGAAGTAGGAGGGGATGCCAAGGCCTGCGGACGCCAACAGGACTACCTCGGTGTCTCTACGTGGACTGAAGGCAACCTCCTCGCTCTAAGGTCCGTAGAGTCCTGTACCGGGATCTGCACAACAAAGATGTGCAGAGCGTAGCATCAGTAAAACCGACCCCATGTACTGAGTAAGTGTCGAGCCTAACCTCGGCGAAATAGCGACGAGGCTAGGACAGGACAACCAAATCAACTTGTGCAATTTATTAACATACAGATGAAATAATAAAAACAAGATATAAACATCTAAGTACAAAGGAAGGGGTAACATGCTTGGGGAAGAAATATCAAATAATGGAAATAACGAAATAAGGCAACAATCCAACTATCAACTTAAACAGCAGGAAATAGCAACACAGAGAAAACAGTGCACGGCATCACCCTTCGTGATTTTACTCTCATCCTCACCAAATAGTAAATGCAAATGCACGGCATCACCCTTCGTGCTTTTACTCTCATCCTCACAATAAATCAATAGAAACGGCATGGCATCACCCTTCGTACTTTTATTATCATAATATGGCACGACATCACCCTTCGTGCTTTTACACTCTCTCACAATATCATACACGGCTTCACCCTTCGTGTTTTACACTCTTCCTCACCCAAACAATATCAATAACAGCAAACCAGCAAGGAAAATCAACAATAGGAACAACAATAATAAAACCATAACGTCCCGGCAAGGGAACAACAGTAGAATCAATACCATCCCGGCAAGGGACACAGCTATAACAAATCTCACTTCGTACATAACATCACATACAGTTCCTCAACTGAAACCAATACTCCAAACTAATCAATATCAAGAATTTCCACCAATATGAATAACCACAAAGTGAAACTCAAGTAATAATCAATGAAAAACCACATAATTCATAATATCCGACTCACGGGCATGCTTGAAACCAACGTATAGGTACTCGTCACCTCACCTATACGTTGAACATGATACTAACACATAGAAAATAGGACACAACACCTATTCCCTCAAGCTAAAGTTAATCCAAACACTTACCTCGAATTCCACGACCAAACTCAAGCCTCGATTACCCCTTTCCTTTTTGAATTTGACTCCAAATCACTTGTATCTAGACATAATTAACTTAATAACACCAATAAAGGCTAAATAATTCAATCCCAATGCTTAATTATAGGTTTTCTGTCATTTTTCCAAAAAGTCAAAAATCGACCCCGGGATTGCTTGGAATCCGACCGCAAATCGAGGTCTAAATTCCCAAAATTGTAAAAATCCCTAATTATCCTAAAATCCCTAATTTCTACCCTTAAAGAACAAGATTTAGGCCTAGAAATCTAACAGGTGTTAATAGAAATTGAAGAAAATGAGTCTAAGAACACATACATGTGGTTTTGTGGTGAAATCATTCTTCAAAAATCGCCCAAGTTCGAGTTTTAGTGGAAGAATTATGAAAATTTTGAAGAATACCGTTTTTGTTACTGTCTTTTAAAAGACTGGGAAAATGTGCTATGCATTCGCGACCAAGCCTGTACGTTCTCATAGTCTTCCCCTCCCCTGCCCTTCGCGTTCGCGTCAAAAGGGACGTGTTCGCACAGTGTAACGGCCCCAACCCCCAGCTCCCCTCCTAAGTTGTGTGTTCGCACTGGACTAGCCGCGTTCGCACAGGGTTGCCCTTGCCCAGCTGTGCGTTCACGAGCCAGTCTATGCGTTCGCATATAGTTATCCCAGGCCCTTCCCCGTTTCTCATTGCGTTCGCTTGGGTTTCCACACGTTCGCATAGGGTAAAAACCCAGACACCAGCAAACAGCAAAAACATCAGATTTTACTAAGTCCAAACCATTCTGACACCTATCTGAAACTCACCCGATCCCTCGGGGCTCCAAACCAAACATGTACACCACCTCAAAAACATCTTACAGACTTACTCGTGCGATTAAATCGCTCAAATAACATCTTAAGTAACGAATTTAGCATAAAAATCAAAGAAAAATCTCAAAACTTTCAAAGTATCAAATTTCATAACTACGGGTCTGAATCACATCAAACGACCTCCGTTTCTTACCAAATTTTACAGACACATCTTAAATATCATATTGAACCTCTATCGGATTCCGGAACCAAAATACGGGCCTGATACCATTAATTTCAAATATAATCAAATTTCCAAAAACTCTTATATTTTCAGAAAAACAATTTCTTTCAAAAATTCTTTTCTCGGGCTTGGGACCTCGGAATTCGATTCCAGGCATACGCCCAAGTCCCATATTTTCTGAAGGACCCTCCGGGACCGTCAAATCACGGGTCTGGGTTCGTTTTTTCAAAATGTTGACCGAAGTCAACTTAAATCAAATTTTAAAGGCAAAAATTAGCATTTTCTCAGTTTTTCATATAAAAGCTTCCCAGCTATCGCACACAAAACGATGTGACATAAAAAGAGGTTTTCAAGGACTCGGAACACCGTTTTGACTTATAAAATAAGGGATGACCTTTTGGGTCATCACAATGCGCTGGCGTCCTGGTTGGAGATAGCACTCCATGGCCATGCACTCTGCTACAGTTTTCAGTTGGGAGACTAGCCCATATCCCTCATTGTCCAATACACGGCTCATTTAGCCAAAGTAACTGCAGAGGCCCTAAACAGGGTTTGGCAATGTTTGGATCCAAACTTTTGCAGTTGATGATGCTCCAAAGCAACCTCAACCCCATGCAGCAAACCACTGACCCACCCACAGTTCACAATATGATGCAGAAGATCTTGAACTCAATCCCCTTCTTTCCGGATACGGTAGAAACGGACCCATTTGCGACCCCCCTGTTCCAGATCTTTCAACCTTGGACACAACAAGACCTTTCGTCTTCAACGCAGGAGAAACAGAGCCCACCTCCAATGGAGAACATCCCAAAGGAAATCTCAAAAGACTTGGACATCCTCAAGAGACACGACACTCCTATGGCAAAGGAGGGGACGCCACAGTACAGCCCATCGAGAACAGACTCTCTAAGGCTAGAGGCAGTGCGAGCAATAGAGTTCAGTGTGGACCACACCGAGAGATTGATTCTCCTATGTCCAAAGACTTTAGCGAGATGTGGCCTAAATCTATCCTCCCACCAAAGTCAAGGTGTACTAAAGCTTCTGTTAATGCTAACCACGGTGATGAGATCCTCGCCAGCGCAGAACAGGGGAAGAGATGTGATGCCACCCCAGGGAATGGACAAGGTATCGACGAGAAACCCCCCTCCCCCCTCCTGTAACCCATACCCTTTAATGAACTTCATCATATGGAATGTTAGGAGGGCTAACAGCGCTGATCTTAGGCGTCATTACTCGGGGATGGTAAAAATGCACAAACCAACCCTGCTAGTGTTGTTAGAAACAAAGATGGCAGATCACAAGAAGCTCACAGAGGAACTACAATATGACATACATATCTAGTTCCCAGCAGTAGGCCACTCAGGAGGCGTAGTCATCATGTGGAAGGAATCCTCCCTCCAGGTACATGAAGTAGCAATAACACCACAAGGTATTCATGCTATGGTCAAGGTACTCCCCTCATCCCCCCCCCCTCCCCTTGGTTATTTTCCGCAATTTATGCTAGTAACTTTATATAGGTTAGAAAATCCCTCTAGGACAATCTAATTGACATTTCCAAAAACTACAGTGGTAGTTGGTTTGTAGGTGGGGAATTCAATGATGTCCTGAAAGCTAGGGACAAATTTGGGGGCAACCCCATAAACACAAATAGGAGCAACCTTTTTTGGAATTGTGTTAATAACTGCCAACTCGTATACCTAGGGTTCAAAGATAGCAAATACACTTGGTCTAATAAGAGATACAAAAATAGGTCATGCCCCATCCTAGAAACAATTGATAGGTGTTTTGCTAATAACTGGTGGATAAAAGAATACCCCGAGGCTAACATTACCCACCTTAGAAGGACCCATTTTGACCATTGTCCTATGCTGGTCAGGCTCAACAACAACACTCATCTGGCCTCCACCAAACCCTTTAGGTTCGAATTCATGTGGTGTAGTCATCCCATGTTCCACTCTCTCATCAGTGACTCCTTCCCATCCCATTCCACCCTCATCCCTTCCGCAACTAGATTCAAGGAGAATGTTACCATTTGGAACAAAGATACATATGGTAACATCTTTCAAAGGAAAAGGATGCTCCTTTCCAGGATAGCTAGGATCCATAAATCATCTAGCTATCGAACCAACAACTTCCTCCAAACCCTTGAGAATACCCTTATACAAGAGCTCAATTTTGTCCTTAAAAATAAGGAATATTTCTGGAAGTTGAAATCCGGGATCAACTGGCTCTCTGATGGTGACGCCAACACCCATTTCTTCCACACGTCCACCCTTAACATGAGAAGGAGAAATAGAATTCTATCCCTTAAGGATGAATCATGGCACTGGAAATATGAGCCCCGGAAAATAAAAGCTTCAATAATAAATTTCTTCCAAGAGCTCTACTCCACTTTCCTCCCTCAATCCCAAAGGAAAACCTCCACCCATAGCCCTCAAGCTCCCTTCCTCTCTGATATCCAAAAATCCACCATGGAAATGCCCTTCAGAGATAGTGAAATCAAAAATGTCATTTTTTCCTTCAAGCCATTCAAAGCTCCAGGCCCTGATGGCCTCCACCCTTTCTTCTACCAGAAATACTGGGACATTGTGGGTAAGGATGTGACTCTCTTCTGCAAAAGTTGCTTCTCAACAACAACTATACACCCTCTGATGAATGAGACACTCCTATGCCTCATTCCTAAATGTCCTCAGGCATCCATGATCAATAACATTAGGCCCATATGCTTATGCAACACTGTTTACAAAACTAAAACAAAAATCCTAGTAAACAGAATCAAGCCTTACCTCCCCACCATTATTGGCCCCAGCCAGGATAGCTTTCTCTCCAACAGGAGAGCTGCTGAGGATGCCATCATTGTCGGGGAATACATTACCCACTTTGGGAAGATGAGACGCAAAACACCTTACAAGATCCTCAAGATAGACCTGGAGAAAGCCTTCGACATAATGAAATGGTCCTTTATAAAAGAGATCCTCCATGTCTTCAACTTCCCCAATGCCGCAATCAACCTTATCATGCCATGTGTTAGTTCTTCTTCCATATCAGTCCTTGTTAATAGGTAGCAGACTAACTTCTTCCAACCCACCAGAGGTACTAGGCAAGGGGATCCTTTGTCACCCTACATATTCATCCTCCGTATGGAAAGACTCTCCAGAGCCATTGAGAGGAACACCAAACTCAGATAATGGTCCCACATTTCCGCTAGCAGAACATGTCCTAAATTATCCCATATCTTCTTTGCTGATGATCTAACACTCTTTTCTACAGCTATTCAGGGCAATTACAGCACGATTATCAATACTCTCAACTCCTTCAATCAGGCCTCAGGGCAGAAAATCAATCTCAACAAGTCAAAAATCATCTTCAGTGCCAAATGTCAGCCCCAACAGATGGAAACCATCTCAAACTCTCTTGCCATCCAGGCATCAGCCAGTTTTGGTAAATACCTTGGATTCCCAATCTTCCACAAGAGGCCCACCCACAATGACTTCCAGTTTATCATTGGTAATCTGCACACCAAGTTGGCAGGATGGAAAACAAATATGCTCAATATGACTGGAAGAACTACCTTGCAAAAGCCTCACTCAACACCATCCCCAACCATGTCATGCAATACATTAAACTCCCCTCCAAAATATCCAAGGAGATGGACAAAATCTAAAGGAATTTCATATGGGCTACTACAAGTGAAAAAAGGAAGATGCACTTAGTCTTTGTTTAACCAAAGAATTAGATTCTCTACCAAAGTTATTTTAAGAAGTACTCGGGCTTCTGATAACCAAGAAAATTAGCTAACAGTAGTTAAATTTGCAGTAAGAAAGCAGTAAGAATGCATAAAAGTAAATGTATTTCAGTAGTGGTTCGAACTTGTCCATACAAGTGATATTTTACTCCCTTTTATAGGGAATTTCTTAATATAATGCCTAATCTTCTTAATGATTGAGCATTAATGATTAATAATATCATTAATGTAACGTTACAGTAGGTAATTGTAACTGTTGCGTGAAGATTATCTAACATTTGGCTCATTGATTGAAGATCTTTGAATCTGGCCTTTATTCTGCCTTGATTCATTTTGACTGTGTCTCTTCAACTCCTCAATTAGATTGAGGCTCACGTATCCATTTGTCTCGTGGGTATGTTGTTTCGTTCCTCTTTGTCTCGTACCTCTTTGTAAATTTTCCACCATCTGTCATATTTCTATTTCTCCACATGGACTGCCTTGTCACCAGAATTATTACACGTGTGAAGCCTATTTTTACCAATACAGATATTCCCCCCCCCCCCACTTACCATTTATTTATCAATTAAATATTTGGTAAGTGGATACTCATTTATGGCGGGAATATTTTTCCGCTGCTTTACTTGTACCATCGCATCAGTCTCTGAATGTATACGTCATTTGTCAATTCCATTTAATGCTCATGCCACATGAAATTCTCGGATTAGTTCTGCAATTATTCAATGCCTTTTAGGGCTATTTGCGGTTGCATCAGTCACAAAGTGACAACTTCAATTATGACTTTCACATCACTATTTTTTCCATTTTTTTAATGGTCGCTTCTGAGTATAAATACCCATTTTCTTTCCTTTGCTTTCACAAAAAACTTCTAAGTCTCTTTCATTGTTTGTAAATTCTTCTTTCTTGTAAACATGTCTTCTTCAAGCCAGCAACCCAAAAAGGTTATTATTGTAGACGAACTAACTCCTTCTTCTGCTCCAATCCGGAGTAGGAGGGATGGTAGACTTAGGATTTTAAGCTCTACACCTTCCAGGGGTTCTTCTTCTTCTCATATTATTCCTCCACCATCTTCTAGGTCTAATATTTCTTCGTAGGGCTTCTAGATCTTCTTCAAAGAGTAGGGAACATAATGAACCACTTCGTGAACCGAGAGTCGATGAGATTGTCCCTGCCGAGTTCTCTTTTGTAAAGGATAGTGAGGCCATTAGTAAACAACTTTCTTCCATGTCATCACATGATAGTACTGGCCTTTATCCTACCCAAATAACAGAGGGTTTAGTGTCACTCGTACGCAGAGATTGTTGTTGGAAATCTGATTTTCCAGTTGTAGTTCCTAATGATAATCAAACAATAACCTCTTATAGAACTGGGTATTCTTTTGTATACACTTATTCCTTCACTTTAGGATTTAAGCCTCCCATCGACCTTGTTATCATTGAATTCTGTCGATTTTTCAATGTTTGTTTGGGACAGATCGGCCCTCTTGTTTGGAGGGTAGTTACATGCCTTAGGTATTTGGCCAACTTAGCTTCCGTTCCTTTTACTTTCCATCATCTCATTCACCTCTATTCCCCGATGCTATTCCGCCAAGTTGTTTTTACTTTACGCGGCTAGGATTAAAAGGGTTTTAGTTATACCTGATGATGACAAGGATAGAGGATGGTATGTTCGATATGTTTTTGTCCCTACTACTGGTTTAGTAGGTGAAGAAAATCTCCCCTTCCCTGGGAAGTGGAACTTTGCACGTGAGTACAGTTTTGCTCACTTTCCTTCTTTATTTTTGATAAATTATCAGTACCGTTACTGTTTCTTTTTCTATTGCAGCAACCATGGGAACCGTCGAGAATGTCTTCGATTTCCGTGATTTGGTAGAAAAATTACTGTTGATCACTCCTATGGAAGAACGTTCTTGGAAGTACCTCTCTTCGAGGTTTGGCTGGAAGGTGAAAACTCATGGTAAGGGTTTTTTTTACTTCCTTTCTTTCTCTTTTCAAGCTTTTCTGATCCCTTTCACTTGTTTTTTTTTTTTTTTTG
>ML321906.1:0-26855 GCA_005239505.1 Nicotiana paniculata | reverse complement strand
TAAGGCATGCGACAACTCGCCACACAAGCGGGCCGACTTGTCCTAAGCAGATATTGAAAAAACTGTAAAATTCGATTATAACTGGGTCAATGGGGGGTCTAAACCCTAATGTGAAAGGATACGTATAAACAAAAGAATATCCCGTCTTGTAAGACAATATTCTTTGATTACTATTTGGAATATAGACAGGAAAGTTAGATTTCCAGAAGCACTCCCTTCGAACAAGGGAAATCTGACCCTCAGTTATAAGGGTTGGATATCTTTCTACACTCTCAAGAGAAGAAGATTGATCTACAAGAACTTGACTATCTCTAGCGAAAACAAACTCAGCAGGCCAGTCGATGAAGGCGTTCGCCTCTACCTCTAGACGAAGACCGAGAACCCCTAAATCTCAGACTAATTGGAGATCTAGTGGAAGGAGAATGAACTATTTGAGAAGAAGAAGAGCCCCTCGAAGGAGTGGATCCTAGACTTCTAAGTCTACCACCCCTCCAACTCCTAGTCGGAGCAGAAGATGGTGCTAAGCTTTCAATGTCTATTACTCTTTAAAGAGGGTTTGAAGAAGACATGTTTACAAAGGCGAAGAAGAAAGTTTTTTACAAAAAACAGAGTTAGAGAAGTGTTTCGTGGAAGCAAAGAAAGGAAAACATGTATTTATACTTGAAGACAACCGTCAAACATGATGAAAAAGGAAAATAATGATGAAAAGTCATAATTGAATATGTCACTTCGAGACTGGCACAGTCGCAAAAAGCCCTAAAAGGCGCTGAGTAAATGCAGAACCAATCCAAAAAAGACACGTGGTATGAGCATTAAATGGAAGTGACAAACGACGCCTATGGAGCAGAGAAGGATACAATGATTCAAGGAAAAGCGGCGGCAAAATATTCCCGCCATAAATTAATATACACTTGCCAAATATTAATCGTTAAATACATGGTAAGTTGGGGGACTATCTGTATTGGTAAAAAAGAGCTTCACACGTAAGCCATCTTTTAACAACTCAGCCAGTCACGTGGAGACAGGAAAATACGAAAGATGGACGTAACTCTTTGTAGAGGTACGATAAAAAGAGGAACGATTCAATAAACCCACGAACTCATCAGCCACAGGAAATTCAACTTGATTAAAACGGGAGGAAGGCACGGTCAGAATGAATCTAGACAAAGCTACGGGCAAATTTAAGGACCCACAATTGATTACTCGAACGTTATGTAACTGAACCCCTATTACCATTATCCTTTGCAACGCCTCATTAATGTCATAATCAGTCATTAATGAGTAACCATATCAGGAGTCGTACGTTATAAGAATCTCCAATATAAATGAGGGAAATACAGCTTGTAAAGGCATCTGATTCTTGAATAGAATAAACTTTGATCTATTATTTCTGTAATATTGTCTATTATTCATCTTTCCCATTATCTTGATTATCAGTAACCCATATTCATCTTAAAAATAAGCTTTAGTCAAAGGGTCTAATTCTGTGGTTAAACACAATGGGTGTTAGAGTAGTAGACGCTTGGTTATGAGTCTAAGTGGGAGATTGTTGGGATATACTATTAACCATGCGGTTTGGACATAGTATTTTATTTTATTCTTTATGGAACAATTATATATTTAATTTATTCAATTCAATAAAGTACTATTTTAAATAGATCATTTGTTACATGTGTGTCCTTTTAGTTATGTAGTAGACAATTTAGTGGATGGAGTCTTAGCTCATGCACGAAAGATTAAATTGTTGGTTCTCATAATTAATAAATTTTGTTCACAATCAAAGAGATTATTGGATAAAATATCTTGATGATTGTAGCACAAGATTATAGTATAATTTGTCTTGATTATGGGAGTGGTTTTACTCCGACTTCTTGTGCTAGTATATTCAGTGTATATTGAACGAACCGAGTAGAGAAAAGGATATTTTTGTACTGAATATATAAAATATTTTCTCTAATTCATTAAATGAGCTTATACTCCTAATCTTGATATAATTATTATGATCAATGAAATTTGTTTATTGTTTTAATTTATCAAAAGGTATGACTCTATTCCGAGTTAGTGTATGCCTAATAGATTGGATAATAACGAATAACATTTGTGAATAATAATTAGTTGATAGAATCCTTGACTCAATTTTGAGTTTGATGATACCCTTTTATATAAGCTTATAAGTTTTCATATGAAAATCCGGCCGATGGATTTTGTATCCGTCACATGAAATAGTTTAAGCGGAATTGTAAAGGATTTAATTAGTTGATTAAATTAAATTTTTAGTGATTTAATTTGATTAACTGGTATTTGAGATCTTAACATGGGGAGTTAAAATAAGTGTTATTGAATTTCGAAATTCATACTGAGGAGTTCAATTGCAGTTTTTTAGTAGAACAAATTGCAATTAATTATAGTAAGAATTATTTCATGCTAATTTCGAATTAATGCTATAATTGGTAGCCTCTTATTATTTCTGTGGTCCCTGCTATACCTAGTAAAAACCTGGACAAGACTTGGGTAAAAAGTGACTTGGGAGAAAAGCCATCCGTTAGAGTTAGAGTAGGATTCTACTGTGCAAGTAGAATCCTACACGTTTTTGGAAGACAATTTTCGGCCAAAAATAACTCTACTTAAGGAGGACGAATTTCACCTAATTACTTACTTTCAGAGTTGTATTGTTTTTGCCCACCCAAAAGCAAAATCGTCCAAGGTTTTATTAGGCATATAGCAGAAGACTGCAGCCCTGGATTCTTGTTGTTTGGAAGCTTTGTCCAACGATTTCAAGAGGTTAGTGTTTCTAATCTTGTGATTATAGCATTGTCTAGTTTACATGTATTAGATGCTTGGTTTGTTTGGTTGGTTCCGCTGCACATTGAAAGAATTCCTATACATCAACATATTTCCATGTCCATTATAATATGGATTAACATTCTTCCGCCTTTTCACGTTCTTGTGACCTACAAATGTATATGAATTTGCTTCCTTCATCAGATTCTGCTTTCTTGAACCAGTATATGAAGTTGGTTTTGCTTCTGCTTTTTCTTGAACATCTACTTTGCTCTTCTTCCTCATCTTCCTTTCCAAATGATGAATGCAGTGGATTCTTGATTTTGAGAGAGAGAGAGAGAGAGAGAGAGAGAGAGAGAGAGAGAGAGAAAAGAATTAATTTTTTTCGGCAATTCATAGCAATTTTCCAGAAAAAAGAATTGAAAAGGTTTTCGGGAAAAAAGTTGTGCGGAAATATGGTTTCTAGGAGTGAAGCTATACATATGTATTGGATAAAATGCATATAAAAGTTTGAGCTTAAGTTCTAAATTAGAGAAATGTTTATCCAAATTAAGACTAATTATTTAAAGTTTTAAACAAGTATATTTATGATTCATCAATTTGAAAAGATAACTCAACCGGATAAAGTTGAAATAGTTTCATTAATGTTTAATACAGGGATAATATATAAGATGCTCCTTGAACTTGTTCCCAAAAGTCAGCTTCCAATTCAATCTTTACGGGTGTTACTTCCATCCTATACTTATCCGAAATAAATTTAATAACACCCTAAAAGCTTATGTGACAAAAAATTTAAAAATAAAAATAAAATAGGCGCGTATTACTAAAATTAAATCACAAATGTTGATTTTTCTTCTTTTGTTGCCCCTTCCCCTTTAATCTTTGCCTTCACTGCATATTCTTTTCTTTTTCAATTACCTATTTTTTATTTTGACTCGCTTTAAAATATTGTTCTCTTTAAAGAATATGCAACAACAAAAGAAAGAAATAATAGTCATTTTAATAGAAGTGATAAAAGAGAAATAAAGATTTTGTTTAATATACAATCTCTTGAAGTGTAATATATTTATGAAATTGGTGGTGATTTAGAAATCCACCACCATCTAGTGCGTCAATTTGACATACAGTTTAATGGATTTCTGTTGTTTGATAAAAATGGGGTCTTTCGAAATCGATTTTGAGCATATCTTTAACTTGCAACAAAAATTTGTCAATTTAATATACAATTTAATGAATTTGGTGATGGTTGATGGAATTGATGATGATAAATTTGGCAGTGAAATCGGTGGTGTAGATTTGGTGGTGACTAGTTGATAGAGAAGAAAACCAGTTTGGTAATATTTGTTTGTTACTGCCGAGAGAAACAAAATAAGTGATGGAATTAAAAGTTTATTTTCTCCTACTCGTGCACTTTCTCGCCAATATATGGTGCGTTCACTTCAACAATAGATTAATATATGAGAAAATTTTTGAAATATAACCGTGGCAATCAAGGCAAAAAGTATTGTCTTGGCTAACATTGGATTCACAAATATAAGTATTTGAAGATTGCTAAAGCATAATCAAAATTGTATTGACATGGAAAACCAATATCTCATGGTTCAGGAATCAGTGAGTGGCAACGGGTGTGAATAAAAAATATTGTTGCCGCCATGCAACGTTGGGCGTACATCGAAAAATTGGGAAAGTCGTAAAACGGCTAAATGAAATTGAAGGAATAATATTTCAAAGGGAATTATGTCTCTATATAAATATAACTGTTTTGATATCTCATGGGAACTCTGTCATGTAATGGAAAGAAATCTCCTGACATGGACATATTAAAGTACAAATGTGGGATCGTGCACTTTGTGATATGACGTTCACAAAAGAATCTTGTTAGATTCTTGATTCGAAGTGTGAATTCCTCACTTGATTTTGAAAATTAAAATATTAATGTGAATTTGTTCATCCGACGTCGAATTACATGTAGAAGACCCACAATTATCTGAATGCTAAAGCACTAGTGAAAACCTTCTAAGGGGATCAAATATTTCTGGTCCGGAAAGTCGTAACGTTTGGATAAGATTTTTTAGTAAATCGTATTGCCAAAAGTTCTTTACTAATAAGTGTGCACAAAATTGTGTTAATGTGTACTTTATTTGTGAATAATTTTCTTTTTGTATTTGTTACAAAAGAAAATTTAAAACTAAAAAGTGTTTAAGGTTGTAAGCATGAGGCTTACACTAATGCTTGAAGTATTCAACGATGCATCTGAGTAGGTTATAAGTCGATGATTCAACTGACACACATGTATATTTGATGAAAAAATATATATATTAATTAGGATCTTGACAAGTCTATCATCGACTTATAACCTACTCAGATGCATCGTTGAATATTCAAAATAAAACGTCTCGACCTATATCAATTAATCTGTTATAATTGATTCATCGACTTATAACCTAGTGATGAATGAATGTAATTCATTAACTCTGTTATAATACAATAATGAATACAATATCATATATTATAACATGCTATATATGTAGTTAAAGCAGCACGAAGTGTGTGTGTTATATATATACACACACTAACATATACTATAACAAGTTAATATACGTTATAGTATTATGTGAAGTGTCTGTGTGTGTGTGTATATATACATTTTAATAGCCGTATATATATATCAATACCTAAAATAACCCGACCATTATCAATTCATTAATTATTCGTACATAGTAATGTATAAGATTGATCATCAATTACAATATAGTTTATGCGTGTGTATGAAATTACTCATATACTTAAATATAACTTAAAAAATTACTTTACATAGATGCTATTATAATCTATTAAAATTAATTACCTAGTTAATAATTATTTATAATAATTTTAATTAATTAAAATAAATATTTATAACTAATAATAATTTTTTTATAGCTTAGAATATTTAAAAATCAAAAAAAGAAAAAGAAAAAAAGCTAATTTTTTTTAAAAAAAATAGCGACCAACGATCAAACGGTCAAAACTTATTTACCGACCAAAAAATGACGACAAAGTTGGTCGCTTTTCCTAATTCCAGAGACAAAACCGGGTCCCCACCCCCCTCCCATTTCTCTTATTTCCCTAAAATTTCCGCAATTCTCTCTTTCCCTCCCTTCTCTATTTCACTCACCCAAATCTCATCCCCCACCCTGCGCCACCACTGCCCCCTTGCTCGTTGCTGCCTCACTGCCCACTGTTTGCCGGCCACCACCATTGGCACCCCTCTCTCTCTCCTTCTCCACCTAAAAAAAAACCAAGGTTAGAATTATAACCTTTATCTTTGTTATTTCTAGTGTGTGTGTGTGTGTGTGTTACAATATTTGATGTATTGTAGTTTATTATTTCAATTAGTGTTTCAGTTCTTTGAACATTGTATTTTATTGAGGATTAGAGTTTAGGTCTTGTTCTAATTAGTTTTCTTAATTAATTTTATTAACTAATTAGTTTAATTAGTGTTGTATTTAGTTAGTTAGATTTGAATTATACTTTGTATTGAACTTTTATGATATGAATTGAACCTTTAGGATATGAATTGGACTTTTAGTTTATGTATTGGAATTTTAGTTTATAAATTGAAATTTTAGGATATGAATTGAACCTTGTGGATATGAATTGAGCCTTTAGGATATGAATTGAACCTTTAGGATATGAATTGAACATTTTGGATATGAATTGAAATTTTTGGATACGATTTGGAATTTTAGTTTATGAATTGAAATTTTAGGATATGATTTAGACTTTTAGTTTATGTATTGTAATTTTAGTTTATAAATTAGAATTTTTGTGTATGAGTTGAACTTTTAGTTTATGTATTGGAATTTTAGTTTATAAATTGAAATTTTAGGATATGAATTGAACTTTTAATTTATGAATTGAACCTTGTGGATATGAATTGAACCTTTAGGATATGAATTGAACCTTTTGGATATGAATTGGAATTTTAGTTTATGAATTGAANTAGTTTATGTATTGGAATTTTAGTTTATAAATTGAAATTTTAGGATATGAATTGAACTTTTAATTTATGAATTGAACCTTGTGGATATGAATTGAACTTTTAGGATATGAATTGAGCCTTTATGAAATGAATTGAACCTTTTGGATGTGAATTAAACCTTTAGGATATGAATTGAACCTTTAGGATATGAATTGAACCTTTTGGATAAGAATTGAAATTTTTGGATACGAATTGGAATTTTAGTTTATGAATTGAAATTTTAGGATATGAATTGAACTTTTAATTTATGAATTGAACCTTGTGGATATGAATTGAACTTTTAGGATATGAATTGAGCCTTTAGGATAGGAATTGAACCTTTAGGATATGAATTGGACTTTTAGTTTATGTATTGGACTTTTAATTTATAAATTAAAATTTTAGGATATGAATTGAACTTTTAATTTATGAATTGAACATTTTGGATATGAATTGAAATTTTTGGACACGAATTGGAATTTTAGTTTATGAATTGAAATTTTAGGATATGAATTGAACTTTTAATTTATGAATTGAACATTTTGGATATGAATTGAAATTTTTGGACACGAATTGGAATTTTAGTTTATGAATTGAAATTTTAGGATATGAATTGGACTTTTATTTTATAAATTGGAATTTTTGAATATGAATTGAGCCTTTAGGATATGAATTGAACATTTAGGATATGAATTGAACTTTTGTGGATATGAATTGAAATTTTAGAATATGAATTGAACCTTTAGGCTATGAATTGAAATTTTTGGATATGAATTGAACTTTTAGGATATGAGTTGAATCTTTAGGATATGGAATTAATTAACTAAAAAAAAGATTAGGATATGAATTAACTAAATTAATTTATTCTTGTTTTATTTGTATAGATGGAACATCGTACTTGGATGTACAATAGGAATTATCCTAATCGGTGGGAATTGTGGAAGGATTTTGTAGAAGGGGTTGATGACTTTATTAGACATGCAATGTAGTTTCCACCAAGAATAACTTAGATACAGTACCTGGCAGAGTGGGTCTTCAATTGGTGTTCTTATTAGTGACAATGATGATGAGGAGACAGTGGCATGTGTTTCAAACAATGATGGTGTAGGTAGGAATTTAACATTTCCTAAGTAGATAAAAGGAGAGGTTATAGAGGAATTCTCTACTTCATTTTCCAAGAGGAAAAGAAGTTTAATTGAGAGTGACAAGGTTGATAGTAATGAAAAGTTGTTCGTTGCTCATGGCAGTTTCCATAAAACGGGGATCATAAGACTCTGTGATGACAAAGACGAAAGGAAGTTTTATTCTCAACTTTCTTCCAAGTCTGATCCGTACAAGTTTAATGGGATTGGTGATATTTCGTCGGATTCAGACAATGATTTGAGTGACAAAAGTATGGAAATGCTAATAAAAAGAATTAAAGGTAAACTGATTCTATAAGGAAGAGAAGTTTGGAGAAATCCGATGCCTATAAAGTGCACATATCATGTTCATGCAGAGTTCAACATCCTTCTCTTCCAAGAAAAACGTTTTGCCTTTAATTCTTTTGATTAGCATTTCCATACTTTTGTCACTCAAATCATTGTCTGAATCCGAAGAAATATCACCAATCCCATTAAGCTTGTACAGATCAAACTTGGAAGAAAGTTAAGAATAAAAATTCCTTTCGTCTTTGTCATCACAGAGTCTTATGATCCCCGTTTTATGGGAACTGCCATGAGCAACGGGCAACTTTCCATTACCATCAACCTCGTCACTCTCAATTAAACTTATTTTCCTCTTGGAAAATGAAGTAGAGATTCCTTTATAACCTTTTCTTTTATCAACTTAGGAAATGTTAAATTCCTACCTACACCATCACTGTTTGAAGCACATGCCATTGCTTTCTTATCATCATTGTCGCTAATGAGAACAACAATTGATCAAAGACACACCCTATCAGGTACTGTATCCAAGTTATTCTCTGTATTCAAGTTCATCCCAAGTAATATTACTACGAGAATAATCACCAAAGCCACCAGACAACTTTATGATGCCAATGAAGCAAGATGAGCTATTCAATGAGACTCATATTGTAAAGAAGAAGAAAGAGACTGATCCAGAAAGGTGGGTCGAGGGCCGAGCCTCGACTGTACATGTAAGTTTTTTACTTTTTATTAAGTATTTTGATTTACTAATTCAATGTAATTTTTCTTATAGGGTCGCTTCACAGCTGACGTGGAGGAATTCATACGCAGTCATCCACTAATGAGTCGGGCGAGGCAATCCAACTTTCGGACGAGGATAACACTTAGTTTTATATACTTAGTTTTCCTTGATTACTTTTATAGACTTTGAACTAGACAATAGAATCGGATTTCGAATGGGCTTGTAATAACCATTAACTTAGTTTTGTTAGTTTAATGTGTTTTCTATTGAACTTTACTTTGTTGGTTTTAATGTTGTTGTTGTTGGTATTGTTGTTGTTGTTGCTTGTAATAGGGAATTTGGTATGCTGGCAGGTAGTGTAGCTACCAAAACAGGTAGTTTTTACCAAAATTATACCTAGAAAAGCGACCAATTTTTTTTCTGCGCAATAGCGACCAAGGTTGGTCGCTAATTAACCCAGATTTCCAGAAAAGCGACCAACTTTGGTCGCTATACTTTAAAAAAATAAAAAATCTGGGAATTAGCGACCAATTTTGGTCGCTTATGTATAAAAAAAAGTTAAATTCTATAAATTAGCGACCAATAGTGGTCGCTTATTTTTTAAAAAAAATTAAAAAAATTAAAAAAAAGCGACCAACTTTGGTTGCTAAATTTATACTATTAAAATATTATAGCGACCAAAGTTGGTCGATATATTGTATACACAGAATATTTTGGTCCTTTTACTTTAGAGACCAAAGTTGGTCGCTAATTAGCGACCAACTTTGGTCCCTAAGGTAAAGGGACCAACAAAATAGCTACCAAGCCAGGTTGGACGCATTTTGGTCGCTTTTTCACTGTTTAACAACCAAATTTGGTCACTTTTTCCCGGATTTTTAGTAGTGAAACCGCTGAAAATATTCCAACAAGTCAAGTTCCATTGGAGATTATTCACCAACAAACTACTGCGATTAATCATATTGTTCCATGTTTTATTCTGGGGTTCACAACGTTGAATTTGTTGGGATATACTATTAATCATGCGGTTTAGACATAGTATTTTATTTTATTCTTTAAGGAATAATTATATATTTAATTTATTCAATTCAATAAAGTACTATTTTAAATAGATCATTTGTTACATGTGTCTCATTTTAGTTATGTAGTAGACAATTTAGTGTATGGAGTCTTAGCTCATGCACGAAAGATTAAATTGTTGGTTCTCATATTAATAAATTTTGTTCACAATCAAAGATATTATTGGACAAAATATCTTGATGATTGTAGAACAAGATTATAGTATAATTTGTCTTGATTATGGGAGTGTGTTTACTCCGACTTCTTGTGCTAGTATACTCAGTGTATATTGAACGGACCGAGTAGAGAAAAAGATATTTTTGTACTAAATATATAAAATATTTTCTCTAATTCATTAAATGAGCTTATACTCCTAATCTTGATATAATTATTATAATCAATGTAATTCACTTATTATTTTGATTTATCAAAAGGTACGACTCTATTCCGAGTTAGTGTATGCCTAATAGATTGGAAAATAACGAATAACATTTGTGAATAATTTTAGTTGATAGAATCCTTGACTCGGTTTTGAGTTTGATGATACCCCTTTATATAAGCTTATAAGTTTTCATGTGAAAACCCGGCCGGTGAATTTTGTATTCGTCACATGTAATAGTTTAAGCGGGATTGTAAATGTTTTAATTAGTTGATTAAATTAAATTTTCAGTGATTTAATTTGATTAATTGTTATTTGAGATCTTAACATGGGGAGTTAAAATAAGTGTTATTGAATTTTCGAAATTCATACTGAGGAGTTCAATTGCATTTTCTTAGTGGAACATATTGCAATTAATTATAGTAAGAATTAATTCATGCTAATTTCGAACTAATGCTATAATTGATAGCCTCTTATTATTTCTGTGGTCTCTGCTATACCTAGTAAAAACCTGGACAAGACTTGGGTAAAAAGTGACTTGGGAGAAAATTCATCTATTAGAGTTAGAATATGATTCTACTTGTGCAAGTAGAATCCAACACGTTTTTGGAAGACAATTTTCGGCCAAAAATAACTCTACTTAAGGAGGACGAATTTCACCTAATTACTTACTTTCAGAGTTGTATTATTTTTGCCCACCCAAAAGCAAAATTGTCCAAGGTTTTATAAGGCGTATAGCAGAAGACTGCAGCCCTGGATTCTTGCTGTTTGGAAGTTTTGTCCAATGATTTCAAGAGGTTAGTGCTTCTAATTTTGTGATTATAGCATTGTCTGGTTTACATGTATTAGATGTCTGGTTTGTTTGGTTGCTTCTGCTGCGCATGTTCTAACAATTGGTATCAGACGACGTCTTACATCTAACTAGATAATGTAATACAGCATGAATAGAGTAATATTAAAACGTGTTATTTTTTTATACATGTTTGGTATGATTATTCTATGTCAAAAATATTTTTTATTAGTATCTTAATTCTGAAATTATGAATTAATATACACATGCATAAACGGTGGTGTTATATTTAATGACAGTCTGTTTAATTACGTTTTTTATGAATATCAATTTTTTTTTATAAAAACATGACTGTTTCTTGAATGTTATTAATTCTGTAATTATGGGTTAATACATATATGCATAAACAGTGAATTAAATTTGTTTGAGTTGCGTTTTGTCCATAATCAGAGAGTGTTATATTAATAAAAACTTGACTGTTTTGTATGATATTAGTTCTATAACTATGGATTAATATACAAAATTATGAACAGTGGCGTTTTCTTTTAACAGTGAAAAACATACTTTTTTTTTTTACAATTATGTCCGAACATGTTTTTATTATTATTATAATATTGATATTATTATTTTGAGTTCTAAAATCATGTTTTAACATACAAGAGTATATTATGTGATTTGAACAAGTCAAAATAATAAAAACACTAAAACCAGCCAAAAACAGAATTCTACAAATAGGTCATGATTTAAGAATTCTGAAATTCTGTCGAACTCCGATTGACCTCAAATTTCGTAGGTTTATCGGAAACGGCCCAACTTAAACAACTCATCAGCCTTGCTGATGATGTACGTCATTGTTTGGGCATTCGGGGTCGTTTAGATGGGTTTTTGGTTATTTTTATATTTTCTGGAAATGTTTTTTAATAAAAAGAATTTTTAAAAGAAATATGTGATGGTATGGTTCAATTCCCATTGTTTACAATCATGTTTTACAGTAATATAATGAATTTATATGTTGGCATAGGTCTTCTTCCCCATCGGATAAATTCATTATAGATGATTACTGTAGTTTTGCCTCTAGTTATTTGATTACTTATATTAACTCTCCAACTGAGATATATGTTGATTCAATGAAACTAGAATTTATAAAAGTGATATTTTCCTATCTTAAATTAACAGTTTACTCTCCATCTGAGTTGGCCCTANGAGTTTATAAAAGTGATATTTACCTATCTTAAATTAACAGTTTACTCTCCATCTGAGTTGGTCCTGTTTAAATTTATGGGGTTAATATCTTACATCACTCATATATTTTGCATGAATAGTTAAGTTTCCCGAACGAATCTAACTGTTCAATGAGCATGGTTATATGTGTAATGTGATGTTTTTGAATTTAATTATTATAAATACATAACCAATGATCTATTTAATGTAAATAACTCTCAGATTAACCATGTCTTCATTCAACCCACTTACCTCAATTTTGAACCAAAACAAGTTAGAAGGACCGAATTATGTTGAATGGAAAAGAAACCTTGATATTGTCCTAACTGCTGAAGGTTACAAATTTGTAATCACTGAGGAGTGTCCAGAAAACCCTGAAAATGCTACTGATGATCAGGTTAAGGCCTATGACAAATGGGTTAAGGCTGATGAGAAGACGCGATGTTACATTCTTGCCTCTATGGCGAATGTTTTGCAACATCAGCATCCGTCTATGGGGTCTGCTTACGACATGCTTGAAAGTCTCAAAGAGACGTTAGGTGAGCAAAATCGTGCAGCTAAGCAGACTTCCATGAAAGCCCTTTTGAACACCAAGATGGCTGAAGGATCATCGGTCATGGACCATGTTCTGGAGATGATGAGTCTTCTAAATGAACTGGAGGTCCTTGGAGCCTTGATTGATAAGAAGTCTCAAGTTGAGATGGTCCTAAAGACTCTGCCTGACAGTTTTCAACAATTTCTCTTGAACTATAATATGAACAAAATGGATTTGTCACTAGAAAAATTGTTGAATGAGCTGCAAGAGGCAGAGTCTATTATCAAACAACAAGCTCCAGTTATGGCACTCAATGTTGAGAAAGCTTCAGTTTCTAAGTCGAAAGACAATAAGAAAAAGAAGAAGGCTCAAAAGGTTTTGGCACCTGGTGGTGCGGCTGGTGTGAAAAATCCCAAAGGCAAGTGTTATCATTGCAAGCTACCTACGCATCACAAGGAGCAATGCCCTGCCTATCTGTCAAATTTGAATAAGCAAGGTAATTCAAATTTAAATGTCGTTGAAACTTGTTTAGCAGTTGTTTCTACCATGTTTTGGTGTGTAGATTCGGGAGCCACTAATCATATCTGCATTACTTTGTAGGGATTTCAGGAAACGTGGCGGCTAAGTGAGAATGAAATTTGCATATTTCAAGCCAATGGCGAGCCAGCACCAGCTTTGGCTTTAGGAAATATTAGAGTTTCGTTTAGTAGTAATAGAGTATTAGATCTAAAAGATGTTCTCTATGTACCTTCCATTAGAAGGAATTTAATTTCGTTTTCGAAAATAATGGATGCTGGTTATAATGTTTATTTTGCTAATAAATTTGTTGTTATTAAGTTTAAGAAACGTTTTATCTACACTGCTGCTAGAGTACATGACCTTTTTATTCTTGATATATCTCCCCGTGTGCTACGACAACCAAAAGAATTGAACAACATTAATTTGCCACATAAAAGAAAACGTATTTCTGAATTGAGTCAAACTTATTTGTGGCACTTAAGTCTAGGTAATATCAATCTAAATAGGATTTCGAGATTGGTCTCTGATGGACCATTGAGTTAATTGAAAGTGGAGTCACTACCAACATGCGAATCATGTTTAGAAGGTAAAATAAACAAGAGACATTTTCCCAGAAAAGGAAATAGAGCCTGTGATAAATTAGAACTAATTCACTCTGATCTGTGTGGCCCTATGAATATACAAGCAAGTGGTGGTTTTGAGTATTTTGTGACTTTCAAAGATGATTACTCAAAATATGGATACATTTATCTGTTGCGACGTAAGTCTGAATGCTTTGACAAATTCAAAGAATTTAAGACGAAAATGGAGAAACGACATGATAAATATATCAAAACATTGCGATCTGATCGTGGTGGTGGATATCTTTCTGCGGAATTCATAAAATACTTATGAGATAGTGGAATTACATCTCAATTATCTTCCCCAGGAAGACCACAACAAAATGGTGTGGCAGAAAGAAGAAATATGACACTTATGGAAATGGTTAGATGAATGTTAAGTTATTCCGATTTGCCTTCTTCCTTTTGAGGATATGCTTTAGAAACAACAAATTACATTCTAAATTTGGTTCCTTCAAAGTCAGTACCTTCAACTCCAGTAGAATTGTGGACTGGGCGCAAGCCAAGTTTACGGCACATTCGGGTTTGGGGTTGTCCAGCACATGTGCTGAAAGGGAAAGCGGATAAATTGGAATCAAGGACAGAAGTATGCATTTTTATTGGATATCCAAAAGGAACTAAAGGCGGTTTGTTTTATTATCCTAAATAAAGAAGGTAATTGTTACGACAAATGCCAGATTTTTAGAAGAGGACTATTTAATGAACCATATTCCTAGAAGTAAACTAGTTTTACAGGAATTAAATAATGGAGTAACTAAAGACTCATCTCTAGCACGTATCTCGGAAGCTAGTATTGACATACCACTGCACTATAGTAGTGGGAGAAATGTCAATAGGCAGTAGATTGCACAAGAGCAATTGCCTGACATCTCACTACCCCAAAGTAGTGGGAGTATGTTGAGAAACCTCAGATTGTTGAACAACCTAAAAATGTTCTGCAGCCTGCACTCCAGGAAGAAGTTAATGATATCCCAGCACCGCAAGGTGTGGAGGATAACATTGAGGCTTCAGTTCCAGAAAATGATGTTGTGATTCAACAACATAATCAGCCTCCACCTGTAGTGACTAGTCGTAGTGGGAGAATTATTAGAAAACCTCTCCGGTTTGTGCTCTTGGGAGAATCTTATGATAGAATCACTGAAGATCCTAATACAGAACCTATTAATTACGACAAAGCACTACAGGATACAGATGCTGATAAATGGGTTGATGCTATGAAATCTGAAATGGAGTCCATGTACTTCAATCAAGTCTGGGATCTTGTAGAACCACCTACTGGAGTCAAATCCATTGGTTGTAGATGGATATATAAGAAAAAGAGAGGAATGGATGGAAAAGTGCAAACTTTTAAAGCTAGGATTGTTGGAAAAGGGTTTACTCAAAAAGAAGGGATCGATTATGAGGAAACCTTTTCGCCAGTAGCCATGCTTAAATCCATTGGGGTTCTCTTATCCATTGCTGCTCATTATGATTATGAAATTTGGCAAATGGATGCCAAGACGGCTATTCTAAATGGAAGTCTTGATGAGTGCATCTATATGGCACAAACAATTGGTTTCATTAAAAGTGGAAATGAGCACATGTTGTGTAAATTAAAGAAATCCATTTATGGATTGAAACAAGCTTCTAGAGCATGGAACACTTGTTTTGACGCATCGATTAAAACCTTCGATTTTAATCGATGTGAAAATGAGTCTTGTGTCTATAAGAAGTGAGATAGAGATAAAGTTACATTTTTGGTTTTGTATATAGATGATATTTTGTTCATAGGAAATAATGTGAGCATGTTGAATTCAATAAAGGAATGGTTGTCCTCGCGTTTTGATATGAAGGACTCGGGACAGGCGGCACATATCCTTGGGATCAAGCTTATATGAGATCGCAAGCAGAGGATATTAGGCTTGTCCCAAGCACTTTATATTGATAATATTCTCACCAGATTTAACATGCAAGATTCCAAGAAAGGCTTTCTCCCTTTTAGACATGGAATCTCTCTGTCGAAAGATCAGTCCCCAAAAATGACTGATGAGATAGAAAAAATGAAGGTGGTCCCTTATGCTTCTGCTGTAGGGAGTCTTATGTATGTTATGCTATGTACTAGACCTGATATATGCTTTGCAGTTGGCATGGTTAGTAGATTTAAGTCTAAACCTGGACGAGAACACTGGACTGCTGTTAAGCATATAATAAAGTACTTGAAAAGGACTAGGGATTATATATTGGTGTATCACTCAGGTTATCTTGCACCCATTGGCTATACTGATTCAGATTTCCAGTCAGATAGAGACTAGAAAATCTACCTCAGGATATGTTTTTACCTTAGGAGGTGGAGCCATAAGTTGGAGGAGTATCAACCAATCATGTGTTGCTGATTCCACCATGGAAGCCGAATATGTGGCTGCATCTGAGGCAGCTAAAGAGGCTGTTTGGATTAGGAACTTTCTAAAAGAGCTTAATGTAGTTCCTTCGGTTCAAGCACCGATTGTACTTTATTGTGACAATAGTGGTGCAGTTGCAAACTCAAAGGAACCAAGAAGCCATAAAAGGAGTAAACATATTGAGCGTAAATATCACTTAATTCGGGACATAACTCAAAGAGGTGATGCAAGAGTGTTGAAGATTGCGTCAGAGGACAATTTGGTAGACTCGTTTACGAAGAGATTGACACACAAGAATTTTGACAAGCATGTAGAAGGAATGTGTATTGGTAAAAAAGAGTTTCACACGTAAACCAACTGTTAACAACTCAGCCAGTCACGTGGACACAGGAAAACACGACAGCTGGACGTAACTCTTTGAAGAGGAACGGTACAAAGAGGCACGGGTCAGTAAACCCACGAACTTATCAGCCACGGGAAATTCAACTTGATCAAAACGGGAGAGAGGCACGGTCAGAATGAATCTAGAAAAAGCTACAGGCAGATTCAAGGACCCACAATTGATTACTCGTACATTATGTAACTGAACCCCTATTACCGTTATCCTTTGTAATGCCTCATTAATGTCATAATCAATCATTAATGAGTAACTATAGCAGGAGCCGTACGTTATAAGAATCTCCTATATAAGGAAGGGGAATACAGCTTGTAAAGGCATCTGATTCTCGAATATAATAAACTTCGATCTTTTATTTCTGTAATATTGTCTATTATTCATCTTTCCCATTATCTTGATTATCAGTAACCCATATTCATCTTCAAAATAAGCTTTAGTCAAAGGGTCTAATTCTTTGGTTAAACAAATTGGTTCTGTTACCGGGAATCTGATAATCTTTGTTTACTTTCCAAGTGATATCCTTTGAATTATGTCAAACCCCAACGACAACAGCCAGCAAAGAAGTGGAACCCCAGTTCCATTAGCTTCAGGAACCCCACGTGGTTCGAGGGAACAATCCCCAGAAAGATCCAATAACAACCATGGTAATAATGATCAAATTGTTGAACAAGATCATGTAAAGCAAATGATTGCACAGTATGTGAGCCAAGCTTTGCAAGAATTTGCGAGAGGATTACCAGTAGCGTTGCCTACACCGCCAACGCCACCCCCCAATAACACCATCACTATGGAATATCCTCAATCTGGGTTGGCAAACTCAGGAAGAAGAGATACTCCTAATGAATCTCTCAAAACGAGACCAAGTATATCTAATAACTCAGAATTACAAAAGTTACTATTAACCATGCAAAAACAGATGAAGGAGCAGAACGATCGCATCGAACAAATTCCTGGTGTACCACCTGTCATCAAAGGCATCGATGTTGATAGATATTCTCAATAACCATGGAAGCCAAGTGCAACACCTTTACCTATACCCAAGAAGTTTAAAATGCCTGACGTTCCCAAATATGATGGAACAACTGACTCACGCGACCATGTGACTGCTTTCACTACTGGGGTATAAGGCAACGACTTAAGGAAAAAAGAGATTGAATCAGTCCTTGTCAAAAAATTTGGGGAAACACTTACCAAAGGTGCTCTAACCTGGTATTCTCTTCTCCCTGAAAATTCTATTGACTCTTTTGCTGAGCTTGCAGATTCGTTTATAAAATCACACTCTGGTGCACAAAAAGTTGAGAAGAGAATGGAAGACATATTCAAAATAGAACAAGGAGATACGAAAATACTCCATGAGTTTGTAGATAGGTTTCAACGAGAAAGAATGCAGTTACCCAGGGTGCCTGATAATTGGGCAGCCATGGCATTTGCAAGCAACTTGAACGATAAGAGCTCAGAAGCCACCACGCAACTTAAGGAGAATCTAAGCGAATTCCCCGCTATGACATGCAACGATGTATATAACAGGTACAACATTAAACTCATAATAGAAGAAGATATCATTGCTCGTTCGACAGATGAAGATCATTCCAGATCGAGACGTCTTGAATCAGATAGAAGATCAGGTAAAAACAAGTAAGATCCTTACTTAAGACCCTTGGGACGCGATATCCGCCCCAGGTTCAAAAACACTTGGTTGGACTACAGACTACAAGGAAGAGATGTAATCTCATCCTCGTCTAGATCCAGAAAATATCGAGATGAACGACCTAGAGGTAGTACTCAAATTGGGGATCATATCTTTAACGTAAGTACTATTGAACTTGTCTCAATATTGAAGAACATGGGAGACAAGGTTACGATCCCAAAGAGATGCGGTCAAATCCAAATAGAAGAAACCCGGATCACTGGTGTGAATTTCACAACGATCATGGGCACAAAACTGCGGATTGCAGATTTTTACAAGGTGAAGTAGAAAATTTGTTAAAACAGGGCTATTCAACATAATTGTTTAGTGATAAAGGTAAATAGGCTTATATGAGGAACAGGCAGGAGCCCCCAAATCCTCGTTCTCCAAAACGAACCGTTAACGTAATACACGGGGGTGAAGAAGTAAACGGAGTGATTTACGGAACAACCACAAAGTTCACAATTACACACGGGAAACGTGCTCGTGGAGAAGAGTGTTGATTGATCCAGGCAGTTCAGTCAATATCATTTTTCTAAGAGTCATGGAATAAATGCTACTGGGGAATCAAGTAATCCCAAAAGCACGAGCCATATCCGGGTTTGACAACTCTACGGCTATAACAAAAGGAGAAATTGAGCTTAACACTTATGCTAAGGGGGTGATCAAAAGAGCTAGGTTCCAAGTAATCGATACTCACATGGCTTATAACATGATCACTGGAAGGCCATGGATCCACGACATAGAAGCGATACCCTCCATGTTGCATCAGGTAATTAAATTTCCCTCTGAATGGGGGATTCAACAAATCAAAGGAGATCAGCAGATCACAAAAAATATAAATTATGTGGTACACTAAAATAAGAAAATAGAGGTGGAAGAATTACGAGATAAGGAAATCTCCCAAACAGGTAACACCGCCCAAACAGACATAAAGAAATTATTCTCCAAATAGGTACGGCAGATATTATTGCTGAAACAGGCACGAAAGAAAATACTTACGAGAAGAAGAGTCAAGTTACCACGGAAGGTGTACTATACCACACAGATGCGGATTCTAGACCGGACGTCATTCATGAACAGGAGGAAGATAAGCACATCAAAACAACTACGGAGGAGCTTGAAGTTGTTCCGTTATCTGAACAAAAACCTGAGCAGAAAGTGTATATAGGCACGAAGCTAAGCCCCACTCGAAGAGGTAAGTTAATTGATTATTTAAAGGCTAACGCAGATTGTTTTGCATGGTCCCACTCAGATATGACAGGCATCCCATAAGAAGTGATGACTCATAAACTAAATGAAGATCTATCCTTCGTACCTGTTAAGCATAAGAAAAGAAAGCAAGGACCATTCAAGAACCAAGTGATCGACGAAGAGGTACATAAACTCTTGAAGATTGGTTCGATACGAGAGTTAACGTACCCTAACTAGTTGGCAAACACCGTGGTAGTACCTAAAAATAATGGCAAGTGGAGAGTATGCGTAGATTATATTGATTTAAACAAAGCATGCCCCAAAGATTCATTCTCATTGCCTCATATAGATCAAATGATTGGTGTTACCTCAGGTCATGAACAATTAAGCTTTCTAGATGCATATTCTGGTTATAATCAGATTAAAATGGATCCTTTAGACGAGGAAAAACCTCATTTATCATGAATAGGGGAAATTATTGTTATAAAGTCGTGCCTTTTGGCCTAGAAAACGCTGGAGCCACCTATCAAAGGCTAGTGACCAAGAAGTTCCAAGAACGTCTGGGAAAAACGATGGAGGTGTACATCGATGACATATTGGTAAAATCAACACAAGCACAAGACCATTTCCAGCACCTATCTACTGCTTTTGATATTTTACGCATGTATAATATGAAGTTGAATCCAGAGAAATGCGTTTTTGGAGCGCAATCAGGCAAATTCTTGGGTTTTCTTGTATCAAACAGAGGAATAGAGGTAAATCCCGCTCAAATTAAATTCATTGAGGAAATACCTGATGTTTTAACAAATGAAAAGGAGGTTCAAAGACTGACAGGAAGAATAGCAGCTTTGGGGAGGTTTATTTCTAGATTTTTCGAAAAAAGTTTTAAATTCTTCTCAGTTCTCAAAAAATAGAATCATTTCGAATGGACTGAAGAATGCCAGCAAGCCGTCAAGAACCTGAATATTTATCTATCAAAACCACCACTGCTTTTAAAGCCAAAAGAAGGGGAAATATTGTACATCTACCTGGCTGTCTCAGAAATTGTTGTAAGTGCACTATTGGTAAGAGAAGAAAAAGGTAAACAATCATCTATCTATTATGTAAGTAAAACTTTGCTAGATGCTGAGACTAGATATCCGCATTTGGAAAAGTTAGCTTTATCTTTAATAATGGCATCTAGAAAATTACGACCCTATTTTCAATGCCACCCAATCACTATTGTGACCTCATATCCTTAAAGAAATATTCTGCATAAACAAGAATTGTCAGGAAGATTAGCCAAATGGGCCATAGAATTAAGTGAGCATGAGATAATTTATCAGCCTAGGACTGCAATTAAGTCTCAAATACTAGCTGATTTTGTTGTTGACCTTAGTAATGGCATTGTACCTGAAGTAGAAAAAGAGTTACAACTCTTTAACGGTGTTAATCCAAGCCTGTGGACCTTGTTCCCTGATGGTTCTTCAAATGTAAAAGGAGCTGGCTTAGGCATAGTCTTGATATTACCCACGGGTGAAAAGACACGACAAGCTATAAAGTGTTATCATATCACTAACAATGAAGCAGCGTACGAAGTTGTTATTGCAGGGCTTGAACTTGCACGGGAGCTCCCAATCGATCAAATTGTGATCAACAGCGACTCCCAACTGGTAGTAAATCAAATACAGGGGACGTACATCGCTCGAGAGACTAGAATGCAACAATATCTTGAAAAAGCACAAGAGCTCGTGAGACAATTCAAAACATGGAAGGTAGTGAAAATACCTAGAGAGGAAAATGCAGAGGGATATGCATTAGCTAACCTCGCAGCAGTCATGGAAGCAATGAACAAAGAGAATACAATTGTTGTTCAACTATTTCATTCAATAATAGACCAGGACAAGAATGAGGTAACTTACAACAACCTAACCCGGGAATGGAGAAATGAAATTCTTAATTTTTTGCAGAATTGCACCGTACCTGAAGACAGGAAAGGGGCCTAACCACTACGCCGCAAAGTTGCACGGTACTGCCTTATTCACAACTTACTTTATCGCAAGATGTTCGGAGGACCCCTAACTAAATGCCTTGGACCTAACCAAACAGAATTTGTGATGAAAGAAGTCCACGAAGGACACTGTGGAAATCACTCAGGGACGAGATCCTTAGTGAAAAATCTAATCAGAGCCGGATACTATTAGCCTAAGATGGAAGAAGAAGCCGAGAATTTCGTATCCAAATGTGACACATGCCAAAGGTTTTCCAATAACATGCATTGACCAGCGGAATTATTACATTCAATAATATCCCCATGGCCATTCATGAAATAGGGGATGGATATAGTAGGAACTTTACCCACAGCTAAAGGTCAGGTACGATTTTTACTCGTAATAACCGGCTATTTTACAAAATGGGTAGAGGAAGAAGCGTTCAAACAAGTGCGAGAAAACGAAGTTAAAAGCTTCTTATGGTGAAACATAATATCCGCTTTGGAATATCAAAGGAAATCGTGTGTGATAATGGGCCAAAATTCATAGGCTCATAAACCAAGGACTTCGAAAGTTGGCAAATCAAGAGGATTACTTCAACGCCGTACCACCCTGTGGCTAACGGTCAAGCTAAGTCAACGAATAAAGTCATCATCAAAAATTTAAAGAAGCGGTTGGATAAAGCAAAAGGAAACTGGCCTGATGAATTACCAGCGGTACTAAGGGCATACAGAACAACTTCAAAAATAGCCACGGGAGAAACTTCGTTCACACTTGTTTATGGATCAGAAGCCTTAATACCTGTGGAGATTGGCGAACCAAGTATAAGGTTCTCAACATCCACGGAAGGAGAAAACGACGAGAACTAAGGATCAACATGTACCTGCTCGAATCACGGAGAGAAGCAGCATTGATACGGATGGCAGCTCAAAAACAAAACATAGAGCGTTATTACAACCGTAAAGCTCATCTCAGGTACTTTAAAATTGGGGACTTCGTCCTCAAATAAGTCTTTCAATCAACAAAAGAAGCAGGTGCAGGAAAACTAAATCCAAACCGGGATGGACTTTACAAAATTTTAGGGATAGCTAGAAAATGCGCCTATGAGTTGGAAGCTATGGACGGCTGAGTTCTACGAACAAGCTGGAACGCCATCCATCTAAATAATTATTACTTCTAAAAAGAAAAGAATACCCTCTGTCAGGTATCACACACTCGATTTTATTTTGAACATTTAAAAATTTTTACTAACTTTTTAGATGATAGGCACAAAGCTAACCCATCACCAGATGATGATATTAGACCTGCAAAGACACGAGGAAATAACATAATTCCCGGTCTAGGGTTACACTTTCTGATGGACGTTTTAAAAAGGGGTTAAGAAGTCATCATTTAAAAAACTATATACCTTCGAGTCCGGAATGTTTTTCCTTTTCAGGAAAAGGACCACAAGGAAAGGAATAATCAAGCGTTCCAGATTTCATTCTTCAAAGCTAAAACACTTGGGGGACTATACAGTATGGAAGGATAAGACGAAGTAAAGAAGACTATCAGAAAGTCAAAAGCTCGAGCCTAAAGACCCATCTACCCAATGAAGACAAGTGACACGATCAGAATCTAAATAAATCAAAAGAGCCATCCAAATACAAAGCCTAATGCAAAAATCAAAAACCTCTGAGATTCAGGTTGAAAGGCAAAATGTTAGTCATGAGAAAGAAATGTACATCTTTATACTTATTCAAAACTGTTGTAACAAAAACAGTTAGGGGAAAAAGATCATCATCAATATACTCATTCAAAAAATTATTCTCGAATAAAACAGTTATGGATGAAAGATCTAAACCCTTGTATTTGTTCAAGAAACTGTTATCAAATAAAAACAGTTACGAATAAGAAAACATTTCCTTCGTACATTTTAGAAAACTGTTTCCAAAACAGTTGCGGGTAAAAACCCCAATCTTTATAAAAATTGTTACTAGTGAAAAAGAGTTATTTCCTAGTATTAATATTGAAAAATTGTTATCTATGAAAAACAATTACGAAATACAAGAGTATACTAAATTTGTTAAACAAAAGCAGTTGCAAGCGTGTGTTTTAGGCGATAACCAAACACAGGTAAAATGTCATGGAAGTTCAAACAAAAAACTTTCCTTGGAAATATTCTTAAACATGTGTAAAATTCTTATCACTCTATTGCATTATTATGAAGTTGAGACGTCTTCTTCATGTCGATTATAAAGGGCCCTCTTCCATAAACTATGCCTATTAAAAAAAGGCACACATTTAATATGACACCGTGCCTATTATTAAATAGGTACGAGTAGTCTAAAGCATTCCACATGCAAAACTCGCAGGTAAAACTAAAATCTCGAAAAATAAAGCATGCAAAAGACTTAAAGAGTGAAACAGAAACTCAACAAAAGTCGAACTAACATTTGTATATCAAAAACGGCTAAAACTAAACATTTGTATATCAAAAACGGCTAAAACTAAGTATTAACTTATACTTAGCCGTATAATATTCTTATATTTACATTATGATGCCCCTAATTTGTCATTTGGGTACTTAAAGGAAATCCAAATTTACCCCCGATGGGACTGGGGATAACCACCAATTGATACAAAAAAAAAAGGGATAAACCAACTAGATCTTTTCAAAGAGAGGGGTTGACTTTAGAGGCAGAAGAAGCGGGAGCAACTGAGGATGAAGAGGCATGAGCGGCTGTAATCTCACCATCAAGTGAAGTGAGGTTATGACCTTGTTGAGCCTTCTCCCTGGCTTCCTTAGTTTTGGCTATTTATGCACTAAGGTCACGAGAATTCATATACGCCCAGCTCACATCGACAACAGCCACCTCTTCCAAATCTTCATAATCTTGAGCCCACACTTGAAGCTCAACTCTTAGCCCGTCCTTCTCCGCCTCCGCAGCTTCATGAGCGGCCCTTAATGGAATAATCGACTCCTCTAAAGCTTGAGCTTTGTCTAAAGCCCTTCAAAGATCTTCTTGAGTACGAGTGAGTGATTGCACGAGCTCGCCTGAGTATTCTTCCTTCTGCCCCAACAAGTTCTTCAAGTCTCTAATATCCTCTGAGGCACGGGACAACTGCTCTCCAAACGAAGACTCCAGAACACTCTTGTCTTTGTCAGCTTGACTGCAAGAAACCCGCTCCACTGCAAGTTCTGCTTCCATAAGTCTCATCTTCCGCTTCAAGGTACTCCTCTCCTCTTCTAAAGCATCCATGTCAATCCTTAGGCTATCATACTTTGCTTTCCAATTATCAACTTCTGCATGCAACTCTCTTGTCTCTTGGTCTGTGTTTGAAATCCTCTTCATAAGTTACATGCCTATGAGGTTAATCTACAAGAAGTAAACCAGTCAGATATTGGTAAATTTCATATACGAGAATGAAAAAGGATAACTTACACTATACCTTCAAAGAGGTATGCACGACCTCATTGGCCCATGTAAGAGCACCGTGGCTAGCTTGCTTTTCTTTTCAACGGGACCTATTAAAGGCTTGAGCCATACTTGAGGCTCACCCGTCTTCTTGAAAAGGTTTCCCTAACAGAAGGCATGGAAGCAGGCAGAGATGGAACAACAACAGGCACAGAAGGTTGAGGAGCTGGAGAAGCCACAGGCAAAGGAGCAGGCACAAAAAGTTGAAGAGTTGAAGAAGTTACAGGCAAAGCAGCAGCAGAAGTTGCGATAGCCAAAGGAATAGACGAAGCAGCTTCTCTCAAAGAAGGAGGAAAGACAGCAGCCAAAGCGACATCGTCAGGAGCAAGATTAATACCATCACGAAAAGGAGAATTTGAAACATCATCAAAGACAAGGGGCTCAATCGCAGACACGGAAGGCAAGGTTGAGGAAACATGCTCGTCATCTAACACCATTCACCTTCTCCGTGGCCTGTGCACTAAAGCACCCTCATCCCCTTCCTCCATGGAACGAGATTCACTAATCTTCCTCTCCGAGGAAGATGAACCAACGATAATTTCCTGGGCTTGAGCTAAGGACATCTTCGGGAAAGAGGAAGCAGACACCCCACGAGCAGAGAATCCTATTAAAAAGGGAAAAAGTTAAACGACAAAAAGAAAAAAGACTCGAGTAAGGAAAGAAGAAAGAACAAAAGCTTCACTTACCATGGGTCTTTACTTGCCAACTGTACCTCCCAGTGAGGTACTTCCAAGATATTTCTTCAGGAGGAGCAACAGATAACAGTTTTCTACCCAATCACGAATACCGGAGACATTTTCAACAGTACTCATGATTGCCGAAAGAAGAAAAAACAGACACGATGTTAAATAGAACACCTCAAGTCAAAACAAGAAAAAGTAAATGTGAGCTAAAGCATACTCACGTGCGTGATTCCACTTCTCAGGGAAGAGAAGATTTTCTTCACCCACTAAACCAGCAGTGGGTACAACAACATACCGGAGGTCCAACCTCTATCCTTATCATCTCCAAGGGTTACTAACACTCTTTTGCTTCTAGCAGTCAGAGTAAAAACCCCTTCACAAAATAAGGTAGGAGAGTAGAGGTGAATAATATGGTTGAAGGTAAAAGGAACCGAGGCTAAATAAACCAAACTGCTAAGGCATGCGACAACTCGCCACACAAGCGGGCCGACTTGTCCTAAGCAGATATTGAAAAAATGGCAAAATTCGATTATAACTGGGTCAATGGAGGGTCTAAACCCTAAAGTGAAAGGATACGTATAAGCAAAAGAATATCCCGTCTTGTAAGACATTATTCTTTGATTACTATTCGGAATATAGACAGGAAAGTCAGATTTCCAGAAGCACTCCATTCGAACAAGGGAAATCTGACCCTCAGTTATAAGGGTTGGATATCTTTCTACATTGTCAAGAGAAGAAGATTGATCTACAAGAACTTGACTATCCCTAGCGAAAACAAACTCAGCAGGGACAATTTCATCGACTCTAGGTTCACGAAGTCGTTCACCTCTACCTCTAGACGAAGACCGAGAAAGCCTAAATCTCGGACTAACTGGAGATCTAGTGGAAGGAGAAGGAACTATTTGAGAAGAAGAAGAAGAAGAAGAGCCCCTCGAATGAGTGGATCCTAGACTTATAAGTCTACCACCCCTCAGACTCCTAGTCGGAGCAGAAGATGGTGTTAAGCTTTCAATGTCTATTACTCTTTGAGGTTGGT